>VMOF01000002.1:57942429-58197429 GCA_011764245.1 Trialeurodes vaporariorum
GCTACATGTTTTTCACTGCGGGTAGCCATAACAGTTCAAGAGCTCCATTGAATCGGAATAAACATACCAATCAGTTTTAATAGTCAGTCACTATAAATCCATTTTGCGTTAAATTTGGGTTCAGCGTTTCACAAAGCTTCAACCTACGGGAGGAATTTTTATTTAATATTTAATTAAAAGACCATTCAAGAATAACCGCACCAGTAGCCTGTTCCATCAGTTTTCATGAATTAACTAATTTCCGTATCATACAGTGATTCATACAAATACAGTAGTGGCTCTGTGAAAAACAGAAAAGGAAATAAACACCACTTCAAAGAGCATACCTGCAGTAAAAGATTGACAAAAGGAATCCAAAAAAAGTTGCCGCTGTTCTGAGTTCCATCGATGAATTAACTTCGGACTGAGTTGCGCAAATGATAATCTTGGCATAAAGATTACCACTTACTATAAATCAGACTCAAAATTTGAACTTAAATCAGTTGGTAAACTTAGCATAAAGAGATACGTTGGTTTTTTCTACTGCCTGAGCAAATGTGCACACAAGAGACGGAGAGACTAATTCCACAGTGATGGTAAGGTGTACCAGCTACCTATCTTCCCAGTTCCGATGTAAATCAAGGGCATCAAGAATTTGAGATGATTCAAACTACACAGATGAGTGGCTTTAGATATCACTATAATCATGCTAGAAATTCTGACACAGAACTGGTTGAATCTTGGGTTGAATATCACAGTAACAGCTTAGAATCCAGTCAGTGCCCACCATAGACTGATTTAGTGAGTCGATATATCGTGCGATTATATGCGATATACTCGTCTGGACCTATCGAAGTTCCGACTGGTTCGATATAAATGGGTTTTCCCATAAGGAATCGGAATGCGATTTTCAAGCGGAAATTTCGGCCTTTTTGAGACATTTTTTACACGTCGGAGGTTGCGATAATGGAATCTACGTATCCTCAAGTGCCAGGAACCAGCATAAAATAGGGCGATAGCGCAAAATTTAAACTAGTTATGCCGCATATATCGAACCAAGTCGTGAAAGTGAGGTTATGGCACCCCATTGTTTACACGATGGAGCACCCGGGAGCTCACCGGGGCATGTAAACAGAGCCGATTGGGAGCCACGATTTGGCGGGCTGTTTGAATTGATATAAAAGAAATAACATTTGTTGGCATTTTAGGGGAGTTGTAACGCCCTTCGGGCGAATACGCGCGCTCCGCGCTGCGTTTACCTCCCGCTCGCTTCGCTCGCTCCCGGTCTTTTTTATAATCTAACTTGGGGTTGTCTGCACTCGGAAAAGGGGTTTTTTTTGGGGATAGTGGCAGGTTTCTCCGCTTTTCTTTGGTGGACCACAATGGGAGTTCGTCGATATCACGTAAATAGAACCTCAAAATTGAACGGCCCTTCATCGAACTACACCATCAAAGCATTTTTGTGAAAATTAAAAAAAAAAAAACAACAAAACAAAAAAGAGACTAGCCGGGGATCGATCCAGCAATCTTCTGGTCCGGGAGCCAGCACTGTACCACTAGGCAGCAATCGACCGATGGAGATGAGGGTCAAAACTCAGGTATATAAACTCAGCTCATCAGGACGTACGTAGTTCAAACTTTTGCCGCTAGGTGCCACGCCGGTCGGCTCCCAATCGGCTCTGTTTACATGCCCCGGTGAGCTCCCGGGTGCTCCTTTCATTGTTTACATCCTTCCTTCCAACCTCTATGAACTACAAAACTTCCATAAATTTCGACATTTAGCTGTTATTTCTTTAGAACTTTTGGAGGAATAATATACTAGAGTATTGTAGTTCACCTGCTTTGAAATTTTGAGCTCCAATATGCTTGATATTACTCAACAAGTTAGTGTTTCCTCATCACCGCAACGGTACAGAATCTAAGTAGGTACTTTATTGTCGTTTGCCTAGCCTAAAATTTTATCGCTGGGTTACTAACACATCTAAATTACAACAATAGGTTCTTACCTTCTATCTGTAATTCAAATCTAGACAAGTTAAAGGGGGAACACTCAAATAAAGCTAGAGGAAGGCTACAGTCAGGAACGTGTGGGAGGACGGTTGATTGATGACGGGACTGAATCACCCTGCCAAAGGTTCTTTACAGTCGACAATGTTTTTAGAACTATGTTATTGAAGGGTAAGAGGTAAATGAAGGATACAAGCATCAAAGAAACGAACGAAACACCGGCAGGTTGAAGAATATGACTGAAAAATTCAAACGAAGACTCGGGTAGAGTTACGGAACATGCCTTTTTCTAAAATCTGTGGTAATGTCAGGCATTACAGGACTCAAAATGTTAGTGCAAGTGTGCTACAATACTCTGACACATAATTCCTCCAAAAGTTTCGAAGAAATAACTGCTAAATGTCGAAATTTATGGAAGTTTTGCAGTTCATAGAGGTTGGAAGGAAGGATGTAAACAATGGGGTGCCATAACCTCACTTTCACGACTTGGTTCGATATATGCGGCATAACTAGTTTAAATTTTGCGCTATCGCCCTATTTTATGCTGGTTCCTGGCACTTGAGGATACGTAGATTCCATTATCGCAACCTCCGACGTGTAAAAAATGTCTCAAAAAGGCCGAAATTTCCGCTTGAAAATCGCATTCCGATTCCTTATGGGAAAACCCATGTATATCGAACCAGTCGGAACTTCGATAGGTCCAGCCGATTCACTAAATCAGTCTATTCAGTTAAGACTTCAGTAAGATGCGATGAAACCTTCAAAGCATTTAGCACTCTCAAATATCAAAAAATGGCTTTCATAACACTGGGGAATAACGGAAGGATCATTTCTAATAAGAAAATCTCGAAGAAAGTTCAGAAATCACGCAAATTCCGACACTGGTTAGATGCTCATGCCAGTACCGGCGAGGGTGACAACACTCACACTTGCAAGCTCCATTAAAACTAGAGAAAATTAGAAATAACCGGTGTTTTGCTGCATTTTTAAAGTAAAAGACTTCCCGATATCACAAAAAATTGATCCGCTTTCAATAATTCGATTTGCATAAGCTAAGAACAACCGTCAACTTTCGCCCAAACTCCTAGCGACCTCTCCATGTCCATGATTCTGAAATCTGAGTGATTCTAGTTTGTTGTTGCTGACCTCCGTTAGCACCAAAGACTTCTAATACTATCTAGACCTGACATATGGCCAGCTCCTTAGGGCAGATTGGGTATGCAACCCGTTGGTCAGATTGGTGCACCGCGGCCGAGATTTACATTGAAGTAAATGGGAAAATAACGATTTTTAAAAAATCATAAAAAATAGTAAAAAAAATGTAAACCTATTAAATAGGGCACCGTTCGAAAGCTTGTGCTCCGTAGATTGGGCGCCTATTTTTAGTTTTTTCAATTTTTACTCCAGAACTTTTCTACAGAGGCTTAAAGCTTACAGGAAATCCGCGTGTGTGTACGTAAGGCAGTGCGAGTGTGTGAGTAAATGAATAAGTGAGCGAGCGGACCTTTTTCGTTTTTTGTCCTTTTATACTGTAGCAACTCGGGTAGGTTGTGAGAGGGATGAGTTGTACATGTGTTTCAGTAAAGACAGGTAAATGTGCGTATGTGTGGGTGTGTGTCTAATGCGGCTCCGGTCGGCGCTTTGTTTCGCACGGTCATTGTTGACGGGATCGGCTGGGGAAACAATGGGCGAAGGGTCGAACCGTACTCACTCACACACTCGCACTACCCTATGTACACACACACGGATTTCAAGTAAACTTTAAGCCTCGGTAGAAAAGCTCTGGAGTAAAAATTCAAAAAACTAAAAAAAGGCACCCAATCTACAGAGCATAAGCTTTCAAACGGTATCCTATTTAATAGATTTAATTTTTTTTTACTATTTTTTATGAATTTTTTAAAATCGTGATTTTCCCATTAGCTTCAATGTAAATCTCGGTCGCGGTGCACCAATCGGACTGACGGGTTGCGGCCAACCAGGGACTATTGTCCCTCTACTCAGCCCTAGGTTCCCCGCCCTAGTATGAGCCTTTTGTCAGGTCTAGATAGTATTAGAAGTCTTTGGTTAGCACATAGTCTCTGCAGAGAGTAAAACCCCTCACCGACCATCCTTCCCCCTTCCTCACACTCCTCACTTTGCTCACTCTCCAACTCTCCGTTCTTCTTCCAACTTCTAGCGGGCTGATTGAGGTGGGCCCATCAAATCCGCGCATCCCTCACCATTCCAACATGTGAAACCGAATCAATCAGTATCTAAATTTGATGGTTTCTCGCAACCAGTAATTCGGTTCCATTGCAGAGAATCTTCTGGCGTGATAATATTTGAAAAATTTTCCGAACTCGAACATCCCTATACCATAATTAATTAATTTGATAAGAGGATTAAAAAATTAATAAAAATGGGAATTAAATTCCAAAACTAGACAAATAGATTAATAAAATGAAAGAAAAAACCAAAAGTTCATAACAAGATGATAGGAAAAGAAATTTGAAAAGCGAACAAACAAACAAACAAACCAACAAACGAAGAAGCAAAACTAAAAACAAAATTGAGAAAAAACTTTCCCATCAGATGCTGTCGCGCCGAAAATTGAAAACAAAACAAACAAAGAAAACCCATAAAAATCAAACAAACAAACAAACAAACAAACAAACTATAAATAAAAAAATATATACAAGCATAACAAATAAAACGCAAACAAAGAAAGAAGCAAAAAAACAAACAAAGCAAGAGAAACAAACAAAACAATTAAAAAAACATAACAAACAACAAACAAACAAACAAAACAAGACAAACAAACAATCAAAAACTTTTGAATAAACTTTCTCATCAGGTGCTGTCGCTCCTAAAATTGATTAAAAAAAAAAAACAAACAAAAAACAAAAAAACCAAAAATTGTGAAAAAACTTTCTCATCAGGTGCTGTCGCTCCGAAAACTGAAGAAAAAAAAAAAAAAAAAAAAAAAAAAAAAAAAAAAAAAAAAAAAAAACCAAACAAAGATAAATAAATCGGATCAGGTGCTGTCGGATGATTTCAAAAGCTAGCAAATAAAAGGAAAGAGGAAAAAGTTTAAAAAGATAAATAAATTAGATCAGGTGCTGTCGGTTTGTTTTGAAAGTTCAAGATGCAAGTCAAAGATGAGCGACAGTCTTGGGGGACCAATAAACCTTACCTTTCCGTTTCTACATCATCTTCCACGTGTCAAACGTAATTTTCATTGGTCCCCCCAGACTGTCGCTCATCTTTGACTTGCATCTTGAACTTTCAAAACAAACCGACAGCACCTGATCTAATTTATTTATCTTTTTAAACTTTTTCCTCTTTCCTTTTATTTGCTAGCTTTTGAAATCATCCGACAGCACCTGATCCGATTTATTTATCTTTGTTTGTTTTTTTTTTTTTTTTTTTTTTTTTTTTTTTTTTTTTTTTTTTTCTCTTCAGTTTTTTAGTATCGTTTGATGAAATATATATTCCTCAGCTCATGGTGTTTTTATATATTATATGTCTCCGAAACATCGAGCATAAATTCTTCCGCAAAGATTTGCAAGTACAGTTGTAGTCGGGGACAAAAAATACGTCAGGCGAATCCTTAGACTTTGGCTCACAATCAGTCAGGCTACCTGCATTGCTTAAATGGGGATGTTGCGCACTTTTGCTATAAGCATTTAACAGTCGATTCTCCTGTAAAAACCTCGAAAAATAACAATGGCAGCACTAAAAACTTCCGAAATCCACTCGTAAACTCATAAACGCTTTTATTTGCGAGGGCGTAATGGTGGCCGAGGGCAATAACAATGGGAGATTCCTATCTTAATTTCGTCACTCTTTCTATGCTGACAAAGATGATTCACAGAGTAATTAGTCATCAGAGTGATGATCCACATCCGATGAATGGTACCGCAACACCTAGTGACACCGGTGTCAAATGAAAGTCGTCTCTTATTGGTCACTTCTTGATGGAGTCACACACGGCCGATACGTATAATTGTATCGGCCGTGAGTCACAGTATTGTTAGATGGGAATCTCCCATTGTTATTGCCCTCGGCCGCACCATTACGCCCGCGCAAACAAAAGCGTTTATCGAGTTTAGGAGTGGATTTCGGACGTTTTTAGTGCTGCCATCGTTATTTGGGGAGGTTTTTACACTAGAATCAACTATTAAATTGCTTATAGCCAAAGTGTGCAACAGCCCCATTCATTGCGATCAGTATTGTCGGATGCCTACCTCTAGGAGTTGGCTGACTTTTTTTTTTTTTTTTTTTTTTGTCTCCGACTGTAAGCTGACGATCTCTATTTTGTCGCATGAGTGTATTCCTGTCATAATGAAAAACACAATCATAATCAAAACCTTGACTTTTCACGCGAGAAAAGTATACGGAATGGAATCACTAAATAAATCGGATCACGACTCAATATTTAGAAAAAAAGGGGCTTTGCAAGATACACAACTGGACATTGGTATCTAGGATTGCAAGAGTGCTGGGGGGGGGGGGGGTATAGGTATGCACGAATAAGACAGTTTGCGCGAATGCTTCAGGCAACTTTTTCGAAACCATGTCTACGACTTCAATTTTACGGAAACAGCAGTTAAATAATACAATTAATTGCACAATTGCACGAGAACTGACGATAATAAAACACATTCAATGAAACAACATTGTTGAAAGCTATTTAGCAAAGAAAAATGCATATATTCTCTATTTCTCTCGCTTTTGTATGAGTCATTTCGCTGTGATGGGTCTGTAGCAAAAATTTACTTTAGCGCGTTATGGAGGATCTATTCCTGAGTAAAATTGCGTGAAAATCACATTGTAAGCATCAAAAAGTCTCAAAATCCATTCTCAAACTCAATAAATGAGTTTATAACGAAATTCAAAGATGGCGGTCGAATTAGTGGGTCACAATAGGGGGGTTTCATATGTATAATTGCAGCTTTCTTTCTGATTGAATTACTTTTCTCGGCATAGAAAGTTACGATTTGATGAAATTCCTCCATTGTAACCCGCTCAGTCGATCGCCATCTTTGCACTATAATAAACGTATTTGATGAGTTTGTGAGTGGATTAAGAGACTGGTCGATGCTTTTAAAGCGATTTTCACGCGATTTTACATAAGAATCAATCCTCCAAAATGCAGTAGCAATTTGCAACAGAGCCATTACGTTCGAAAACGTTATTTCCCGAGATCTTGAATTAATAAAAGAGAGGAGAAAACGACTCGGTCAATTGAATTGAGTAAATAATTTTTAATGCATTTGAGCTTAGAGAAAGACTTCGACGTTCTCGCAACAAGCGAAGCGCAAGTATTAGCATAACCTGGCACCTGCTACCAGAAGCGCCGGGAATAAATGGAGCTGTTGTGAGATAACTGTTCCTACGTGACGGTGCTAATTTTGCATAAACAGTGAATTGAAGGCGCATTATGATTACAATGAAGCCACATGATGAGTTAACGAGTCACAGTCTCGGAGGCCATGTGCTTGCACCCTCTTCCCGGGATTTGTCCCGGGCTCAAAGGCTCGGGGCCATTAGACCCTCTGCACTTTCTTCGAGGCCCCTAATACCTCAAAGGAAGGCCCCTGTGGGAGGCTGTTCGGGGAATATTAGTTATAAATACTTTCATAAGAGGCCAATTAAATCAATTTTAGCGCTGTCACGGCAGCCGAAAAGGCCTCCATTAAATTATATTATATTTAAGGCCCCCGCGAAAAGAAAAGATGCCCCGCTTAATACTCCCTCCGCATCCCACCTGCTCCGTTCTATCAACTATTTTGTTTAAAATTTGGACTGTGACACACAGTAGCGTAAATAATAATTTTGCGCTCCCCCACGATTGCAAAAATAGCGCCCCCCCCGCGTTCTCTTTGTCCCTTCTCCCTATACAGGCAAGCTCCTTTGTAATTTTAATGATTCCGCAGTCCGCTCCATGATATTGTCACGTTTTCCAAATTCACGCAAAATTTTACAATGTGTAAGTTTCATTTCATAAATATGTCGTGACTTAAAAGTTGGGTAAAAGTTGCGTGGAAAACTCCGAACGAGCGGACGACACGTCCCAGCCGGGGGGAGGGGGGTCTAGGGGTCCCCTTCCGAAGAAATTTATGAATTCTACCATCCTGCAACACCCCCCGCCCCTCCGAGAAAACAAGGGGTGAGTAATCGATGAGCTGAAAAAAAGAATGCCTCTGGTTTCTAACTACAAAGAAAAAACAGAAAAGACGCTTTGGAAGCCCTGACAAAACCTTTCTTAGAAAAACGACCCAGCAAAGTACTTTAGTAGAGGTAACCAAAGGTTTTGTACGCCTAACTACAAAGTTTTGGTTGCCTGAACTAAAGACTTTTGCTGGGTCATTCTTCTACCAGAAGTTTTGTCAGCACTACCAAAGTGTTTTTGTCTGTTTTTTCTGTGTCGGTTTCATAGTTTTGGAGATGCGATTTTGGCCCAAAACACATTGTTTTGAATGGGAGCTCTGCGTTTTGATGTCGAAACACATACCTCTTTTTGCATCTTTACACAAGTGTATTTTCGAAAACGGTACGCTTAGGAAAAAACCAAAGGCACACTTGTTATCAGCTCATTATGTACTTCCAGTTTCTTAGTACAGACCAAAGGGGAAGAGAAGTCCGTTAAGAGCGCCCGAGCAAGATCGTGTATGCAACACCATAGCTATGAGCATGTAAGTATTGTTGCCTAAAAGGCGCTTGAAATGACTGTGGTAACGACGCGACCGCGGCCGTGGAGCGCGGCGGCGCACTATGGCCTGTGACATTGGCGTCATTTGGGTAAGGGGGGGGGGCGGGGGCCCTCTCCCACGGATTTTGTCATCAGTCAAATTTATGTCTTGAGTAGTCCAGACTAAAAATAATTGATACTTTTGACAAATTGAAGGAGCGGTGATATCCTACCTTACACACTAATGGGGCTTGAAGGGGCTCTTGCAAACTTTTGCTACAGGGAATTGAAGAATTTATTGACAAAACCTTTTGTAGAAAAACGACCCAGCAAAATACTTTATTAGAGGTAACCAAAGATTTTGTACGCCTAACAACAAAGTTAAAACCTGTAAAAACCTGTAAAAATGATGATGAGTATGTACACTAAAAAATCACAAAATTCACTCTCAAAATTGGGCTTAATGGTGGAGAGACGCAGACATCATAGGAGATTTCTATCTGAATTGCGACAAATCTCTGTGTTTCCGTACAGGAAGTGATAAATTAGACAAGAATCTCCCACAATACCTGCGTTGAACCGCCATTACGATCTTGTCCTTAAAGTTACGTGAGTTTATTACTCAATTTTAGACTTTCTTGTTGTGCAATGTGCATTCCGTGATTTTTGCTGGTTTTCATATCAGATTAGACTATTCATTTTCTCACAGCAAAAGTTTGCATGAGCCCCATTCTCATTTAACTGGTAGGACCTTTTTTTTTATTTTTCTATTTTTGGTCGTCGGATTAGACTCCCCCCCCCCCCCCACTTTCTTGTTTTCGACTTTGAAAAGCTTAATTTTTAACTTTCCGATGACATTTCAGGGTTTTAAATTACTTGTAAAAATTGTTTTCTGCTGTTGAAATTGGTCTTGAAAATTTAGAAATGATAAATTGATGAGAAATTCACATTCTGATTTTTGGCCACTTTATCATGATCTTAGACCATGGTCCCAAGAATGATTAGACTTGACAACTGTACAGTTTGAACAAAAATGTCAGCTCTCTCTTGCTCCTGCCCATTCAGGATGTGCTCTTGGCTGTTTAAAGCTGATGTTTTCATGAAAGCCATGGAACTGTCAAGTCCAATCATTTATAGGACAAGCTATATGCGTCTCGCAAAGATGGAAGTGGTATTTTAAATTGCCTTTGATCTCCAGTACTTTAAATAAGAATCAAGTAACTTTAAAAAGATCAGAGCAAAATGCTCCGCCCGTAAGATTGAGTCAATCTAACTTTGTACCTGGTGTTTCAAGCCCAGGGGTGTCGAGAGGAGTGGCAAAGGCAGCTTACTGCCCTGGATCTCAGGGGCAAAAGGGTAACTACCTAAATTAGGGAAGGAGAAAGGGCAAAGACCTCTCACTGGAGCTTTGCCAAGGACTTCTATATTAAAGCTGTCTGTAGACGATTAAAGTGGATTCTCAAAGTATCTCTCAAGTGGGCATTTGGTGGTTGGTGCGCAGCACACTTACATCACTTCCAAATATTCACAAATTACTTAACAGACACATGGCATCAAAACTTTCAAAATGTTGACCATCTTATGGGGGAATGCATCTGTGCCATGATTGATGATGATTCTTGATAAAATCCATGAGGAGCCATCTGTTTTAAGTCCACAATCGCTCATTGTGGACCAAGGACCTAGCTGTGGTCCATTATTTGCCATTTTTCCATTTTGTGGACAACCACGAGAGGGTGGAGCTTCTCAAGCGAGACTGGTAGCATGTGGACGGAAAAGTTGAATGATGCAAAATGTGCAATTGGCACTCTGATCTCTTGAATGATTTCTGATGGCAACCATGTGACTTTGTGGGCGGAGTCCACAAGACATTTACAGTTCGCTCTCTTAAGATTATTGAGGACATAAAAAGACAGCTACCGTCAAAGGTTTGCGGACCACCAAACTAAGATGCTGGATGGCGCCTACCAATCACCAAATGTTCATTTGAGACCTGCTTTGAGGCTCCAATATGACTGTCCGTTGAGTCCTTCAGGCCACTAAGCCTTTGACCCAGTCTGACAATTTTAGGGCTAATCTGAGTGATCAATGGTGCGTTTTGAAGTAAACTTAGGGGTTTGTCTGTACCGCGTCTGACAAGAAGGATTCAGATAAGCCTCATGCTTGCTGGTTTCCAGCACCTCCATTAGGTATCAGGTCAAGAATGCATGCTAGATAATTCGCAAAACTAGGGTCAGAGCCGATCATTAATACATCTTGAACCAAATTCTCAAGTCAACCAAGCTTCAAACATTGAAACATCAATCACATTTTGGTGAGATTTAGAAGCAAATGAAATACAGCAGCATGCTATAATTGAGGACTATTTACCGTTTTTAGAATCAACTGAATCAACGAATCTGGATATTTTTTTGCAGACATCCTTGTAGATCCTGATTATGCACTTGTTTTCAGACGTCAGATTCATTGTATTTACTCTCTAATAAGTACCTATTACTTTGGTACTTAATTAGAACTGATTAAATAAAATCAAATTAAAAGAGTAAACGAAGGTCTGCGTTAAAAGGAGAAAGTAAAAATAAGTAATCATTTTCATAAAACTAACACTCCAGTGAACAGTTTAACACCGATAAGAACACTGTGTTTCACATTTTTTGGCAGTTTTACTTTTATTTTTGTAAACAAAACATCAAAACAAACAAACTTGGCGCCTTCATCGATGGAAGATGCAGAAGATGTTGGTCGGTGTTTGGTGTTGTTGAGGGAAAAATGTTTGAGGTTATGTTTCTCACATGTTTACAACAAAGCAAAGAGTAAAAGAGTGTCGTTATCACTTGAGACCCTATTTTTTTATGAAAATAATTGAACATAAATTTCTTACTGTAGATTCAAGGATCTCATTGAGTCATTTGTATCTGCTAATATTTCAAGTGTATTTATTTTATTCCTCTAAGCTGGAAATCTGAGTTCTTAGTTTGAAGATCAAATCTGCAACTGCAACCTCTGCAGGTATTTTACAATAGTATTTCTTCCCTTTTTACTGGAACTGGTGCTTCACTTTTTGATTTTGTTTAACTCTAAGAGCCTTTGAATAAGTGCTCTTGGATTGCAATTTCATCCATTCACTAACAGCCAGAGCTGTCTGAATATTTTGAAGCTTAAAGCAGTTATTGAAGGATCATTGCGCTAGCAAGTCCCTATCCTTTAAGGTATCACTCCTGTAGGCGAGTTGATGACATTTCTAAACCTGTCGTCGAACTTGTCTATTCCTATGCCCTGAATGCTGAGATGCAATTCGAGAGTGTCGGAGTTCTAGAATTCTTCGAACCGATACTCCCAATGAAATGCATCAGAATTTCTCGATACTGTTTGTGATGAAGCTGATGAAGTTTAGTCTTCCGACGGATTTTTGAACCATCCTAGACATAGCTTGTTCATGCTATAAGTGTCTGTTTAGTTATTAAAACGACGGATTTTCGAATCATCATAGACATAGCTTGTTCATGCTATAAGTGTCTGTTTACTTATTAAAAATCTACACAACACCCGAATGAACACATGGAAATGTGTGGGGTACTTCTAGAAAATTGTATTTTTGTTACAAGTCGTTTACTAATTAAATTCTACAATTCTACAATAAAATACGTTTGTTACCTGTTTGTGGTTAGATTTCATCAGCCTCATCAAAGGTCTTACTCTGATAAAGCCGGGGTAATCCGGTTAAGAAATGAAGAATTCTGATAAATTTAATCAGAATCAAGAACGCTCCAATGAATTGCACCGGTAAAGCAAAAACAAAATTGGAGGGTATAAGAATGACTAACATCTTCACAGGGTTACCAAGGAAGCTCTCTGGGAGAGTTTTAGAATTTCCTCATCGTGTTTCTCATTGATGTCTACAGGCCTATTTTTGAAGTTTCAATTGTAATTTTAAAGAAACTATATAAAACTTTTCCCCTAATCATAAGTGGCAGTAGCAACACAGGCCAAGTCAGAAAGCACACTTGGGTAATTTTTACTCTCTCGCTCCCCATTAAGGAGAGAAAGTATTGTCATCATGAAATTTTTTTTTTATAAACTGTGCCATGATATTTATAAAACTATCATTTAAAGAGAATGTTAAGAAATCGGATCAATTATTGCGGCAACTCTAATTTTAAGCCTCCACAAGTTAAAGAGACTTCACAAACTGTGTTAGGCGCACCGTTGGCACAACGTGCGCCTATTTAAATCGCCCTGATACTCAATAGAGTATACTACGCCCCCTTGCGATCAAATGGCGAAATGAGCTTTTTTGATGTCGTGAAATTTAGGTTGTGTCCTGTGTTTTTTTTATGCTAATTTCATATGAAAAGTTAATGTTCTCCCAGCCACGACTGAATTCTGAGTTGATTGGGAGTAATTTCATGTTCATTGATTGATGTTTTTTAAAGTTATTCTATGTCAAAAATTTCCAACCTCACTTTTTGATTATTTCAAATTGTCCCGGTATATATTCTAGGTGATCAAGAGAACCAATCATTTGCCGTTCTGAATGTTTGTTTTTTTGCATGTAAATGCAATTATTATAATTAATTATAGCGTGTGGTCAAACGCAAAACGGAAAGTCCCTACAGCAAGAACTCTGAAGATTCCTTATCTCAATACTCAGAATGCTCATTTAATTACCAAAAATTACTGCGCATCGAAGAGGATCTCTTATTATTCAGCCCTGATGTCGTTGTTTCCATAGTGGTCCCTGCCCTAACCTCCTCCATATTTCCTATCAACTTTCAGCCATTTGTTTACGCTCAACGTAATAAAATTACTCTGCTTGCGTTTATAGTAGCTATGACTCGTGAATTGGTAAGAGTTCAAAGGTTCAACAATGGGACCTCTGAATAGTGTGATGTGCTGATTTGCTTTATTTTTCCATCTTATGTTGTTATTGTATGTAAAATTTCTTAGTCCTATTCAGAACGAAACAAGAAAATGCGTCTTATTTCTCTACCTCTACATTTTTGGTTTTGAAGGTCCTAAAGGAAGTCAGCCCTCTTTCAATTTTAAAGGAATGTGCTTTGCGGTCAAATTTTCTGACATTTTATTTAGTCTGGCTACTCCCGTCAAATGACCTAGCGCTTCAAGGCATCATTTATTCAATGCAGTTATTTCGCTCTTTCTCTATTTACAAGTAAATTTCTGGTACTCCAGGAACTTCCTGATTTCTTATGCTACCTTATGCTACATCTGTTGTACTACCTATGTTGATTTAAGCTGTCACTCTCCTTATATGTCTCAAAGTATCTTGAGACACTCAAACTGGTTCCTTAATCATATTGTTTGGTAGTCCGCTATAACCTTTGACAGTCACCTATTTTGTCGGAGATCATCATCAGTCATGCCTAAAAGTTTAGCGCTTAGACTTTTGTACAAAATTGACATTGCGACTCACAATTTGGTGACAGTTAAGTTAGCGTCATATGATGAAATATTAATCAGCGCTCCATTTCTTTCTGAAATTTGTGTTACCGAGTCAATTTCTTCTGAAAATTATGTCAGCGTACGTGCTGTTTTTACTTTCTCACTCTAATGAAATTAGAAAAATTGAGAAAGTATTGCGATGGCGCAGAGATTTTCAAGGTATTTTGTTGCGATAGCTGGCCTCTCACGACAAAGTCAATCATGATTTATTCAAAGTAATGGCCTCTTATCATGTCTAATACCATCCATAAGAACATCCTTCCATCATACTTTCATATTTCTTAACCCTTTTAAGTATTTTACTTAGAGAGATTTATGCAAAAAAAATCTGTGGCGTCTGTCTGTCAGTCCGTCAGTCCGGCTGTCCGTCAGTCCGTCAGTCCGTACCTAGGCATAACTTTTGAACCATTGATTCTTATGCATCCAGATTTTGAACAGTTATTGCTTTTTAGATTCTCTAGAGGTACTTTTTTTGTTTTTTTGAAATTTTAACTTTTAGGGTAGTTATGGGGAAAAAATGATTTTCATTAAAATCAATGGTAAAATGGATAAAAATGAATAAAATTGGAATAATTCAAGTTTGGCTCAATCAATTTTGATGAAAGTTAGCAAAAAAAAATCTTTTTTCAGCCTACTAAAGAATAAACCACTTATGGTTCCTTTATTTATTCCTTAAAACTGTTTAAAAAATCAAAATAAACGCGCTCGAGCCAAAAAATAGAATTATCGTGAGAAATCAATCTTAAAACTTGGAGTCAATCAATAATGGCTCCATGAATTTTGATAAAACTTTGTACACACAATCTATTATCAATAAACTTAAATATTTTCCTCTCTGTATCACCAAAAACAACCGATAAAACCACTTCAAGAGGTAATATAAGTGTGATTGAGCAAAAAATTTGGGATTAAGAGCAAATAAAAATATAATCCTATTATTTTGGATAGTTCAGGTTTGGTTCAATCAATTTTGATGAAAGTTAGCAAAAAAAATCTACATCCAGCCTACTATAAAATAAACTAATTGTAGTTACAATATTCAACCCTCAAAACTGTTGAAAAAATCAAAGTAGGTGCGCTCGAGCCAAAAAATGGAATTATCGTGAGAAATTAAGTCATCTTAAAACTTGGAGTCAATCAATAATGGCTGGATGAATTTTCATGAAACATTTTACACACAATCTACTATCAAAGTACTAACATATTTTCCTCTCTTGATCACCATACACAACCGATTAGACCTTTTCAAGAGGCAATATAGGTGCGATTGAGAAAAAAATATGGGTATATAAGCAAATAAAAACATAATCTTATTATTTCGGATAATTCAGGTTTGGTCCAATGAATTTTGACAGAATCTGGCAAATAAAATCTACAATTAGTTTACAAAGAAAGTAGCCCTTACATTTACAATAGACAACCTTTAAGAGAGTTTAAAAAATCCAAATAGCGTGTTCGACCAAAAAAAAGAATTAAAGTGAGGAATTAATTTTAAGCTTGGAGTCCATCAGTAGGTAATGGGATGGATTTTGACAAAACTTTGCACAAACATAATGTGTTAAAAAAATACACTAATCACTGCACTGTGTGCACTAAAATATTTTTCTGGTACAGTCCTCATAAAAACCTTAAGACCGTTTTGAGGGGCAATATAGGTACGATCGAGCAAAAATCTTTTGAAACTAATTGTAAGCAAATATTAAGACAAACATAATATATTTGGAATAAGTAATTCAAGTATGACTCAATTAAGTTCGATGCAAATTACATAGTTTGCAACCAGCCTAGGCAGACATTTCTTTAGAATAGAAATTACGGCTCTCAATTAGCCTTCAAATAACAAAATAGGCAACTATTCCTACAGCTTCTCTACAAGATTGCAAACTCTTCGAATTGAAGGCAGAATTATGTCCGGAGGTGAAAATATTTGAGCTTTGCGGGGGGTATGGGGGTCTCCCCCAGAATTCTTTAGGGGGTTAGGGGGTCTCCTCCAGAATTCTTTAGGGGGGTCTGGGGGTCTCCCCCAGATAAAAATGGTGTGAGAAAGTGTTCGTAGGGTATTCCCTACAGTTTATTTACTGAAACTTGAGTGAGGGCACAGTTTTGAGCAAAAACATCTTCAAACGCTATAAGAAAAAAAGAAAACAATACGTCATTGGAGAAGATGCGGAAATTGAGTGAGCGGCTATACTTTTGCTGAAAATTAAAGTCGTGCACCACAATTTGGTGAAAATTAAGTTATCGCGCTTTTTTTTTGTTGCAAAATGACTCAACGCGCCATGTCTTTCTGAAAATTGTGTAATCTCATCAAATTCTTCTAAAAATTATGTCAGCGCATCGGTTTTTACTGATACTGAGGTGAGAGCGCTAATTTGAGCCAAAAATATTTTTAACGCTAATAATCAGAATTAGAGACTGATTAGGTGTGTTGAGGTTGGATCAGTCATGCCTAAAAGTCTAACGCTTAGACTTTTGCACAAAATTGAGTTTGCGCCTCACAATTTGGTTACAATTAGGTTAGCGTCACATGATGAGAAATGAGTCAGCGCTCCATTTCTTTCTGAAATTTGTGTTACCGAGTCAATTTCCTCTGAAAATTTTGTCAGCGTACGTGCTGTTTTTTACTGAAACTTGAGTGAGCGCACAGTTTTGAGCAAAAATATCTTCAAACGCTATAAGAAAAAAAGAATACAAGACGGAATTGGAGAAAATTGGGAAATTGAGTGAGCGGCTACACTTTTGCTGAAAATTAAAGTCGTGCACCACAATTTGGTGAAAATTAAGTTAAATTGTGTTAGCGAGTCAATGTCTTCTTAAAATGGGGTGGCATTATGCAATACATTTATTAAAATTGTTTTGTGAGTATTTGATTGTTCATTACGTACGTTTAGTGATGTGCAGTAGGAAATTCGAAGGGTTTGTTCAATGATTGTCTGTAGTGGTCCTACCCCCCCAAATCTCCGCACACAGGTTCGGACCCTAACTTTTGCTGGACAATTTTTTTTGAGATGTTGGAAAATTCAAAGGGATTGTTCTAAGATTGTCCGGAGTGGTTCTACATCCCCTCCCTCCTCCACGCGCCGCACACAGGTTCGGACTCTCACTTTTGCTGGACAATTTTTTTGAGTTGTTAGAAAATTCGAAGGGATTGTCCTAAGATTGTCCGTTGTGGTTCTCCCCCCTCCTACACTCGCCGCACACAGGTTCGTACCCTACCTTTTGCTGGACAATTTTTTTGAGTTGTTCGAAAATTCGAAGGGATTGTCCTAAGATTGTCCGTAGTGGTTCTCCCCCCCTCCTACACTCGCCGCACACAGGTTCGGACCCAAACCTTTGCTGGACAATTTTTTTTGAGTTGTTGGAAAATTCAAAGATTTGTTCTAAGATTGTCCGTAGTGCACTGAAAAAAAAAAAATTGTATGAATTAACAATTTAATTGTTCAGAATGGGGCCCTCAATTAGTTTTGTTAATTCAACAAAACGAAATGGTGAATCAACAAAATAAGATTGTTAAACTGACAAAATAGATTGTTGAATCAACAAACAATTTGTTGATTCAACAAAAAATTTGTTGATTCAACAATGTGTTTTGTCAGTTTAACAATCTTATTTTGTTGATTCACCATTTCGTTTTGTTGAATTAACAAAACTAATTGAAGGCCCCATTCTGAACAATTAAATTGTTAATTCATACAATTTGTTTTTTTCAGTGTGATTCTACATTCCCTCCCTCCTCCACTCGCCGCACACAGGTTCGGACCCAAACTTTTGCTGGACAATTTTTTTGAGTTGTTAGAAAATTCGAAGGGATTGTCCTAAGATTGTCCGTAGTGGTTCTCCCCCCTCCTGTACTCGCCGCACACAGGTTCGGACCCTAACTTTTGCTGGACAATTTTTTTTAGATGTTGGAAAACTCGAAGGGTTTGAGATTGTCCGTAGTGCCCCCCCCCCCCCCACCCGCCGCATACAGGTTCGAACTTGAACTTTTGCTGTAAAATTTTTTTTGAGATGGTGGAAAATTCGAAGGGATTGTTCTAAGATTGTCTGTAGGGGTTCTACATCCCCTCACTCGCCGCACACAGGTTCGGACTCTCACTTTTGCTGCACAATTTTTTCTGAGGTGGTGGAATATTCGAAGGGTTTGTCCCGTATAAGATTGTATGTAGTGGTCCTAACCCCTACCTACTCGCCGCATCCAGGTTCGGACCCGGTTTTTTGCTGGACACATTATTTTTGAGATGGTGGAAATGGAATTTGGCTTATGAGGACCAAATTTGCTCAAGGTGCGCCTTCTCTGACACTGTAGTGTCAGAACTATCTGCTTGTTTTTTTACTGTAAAAATTGCTTTAAACTGCTTCTAACATCATGAAAAGAATAGCCCTCCGGCCACTTGGGTTGCCACTGTCACCACTTGTCTTTTTTTTATCATTGAGTTTTGCACCTGTATGTATACGTAAACTGTGGCAGTGGTCCGTTAGAGTTTTGTTGGAGATCTCTTCTGCAACACAATGCACTCACTGACACGAAACATAGTTTATCTTTGTCTTCTATTTTTTTTTTCAGCATGGATGATCAAGTTTGCCCACGGTGTAAAACAACTCGATACAGAAACCCATCATTAAAACTATTAGTAAATGTTTGCGGTCATTCTCTGTGTGAAAATTGTGTGGAACTTTTGTTTATAAAAGGTGAGTCCTTATAGTCTAAATTGATAATTGGTGATCAAATTGTTAAACAAGATATGAGATAAATTCAATGAAAAGCATGAAGCAGAAGAAGTAGGTAACCTGTAGGTTTCCAGAATTTCTAAACTAATGTTTCTATCTCACTCACTCTCGCTGGATTTCCTGCAAGAAATCTGATCCAGATTTTCATTTGCCAATTCTTGCTACAAAACAAGCAGTTCCTGCAGATTTCATTACACCCATGAATTCTACATAGCTCCAACTAATTTTTGGAAAAAATTCTGGGTACCTCTGTACCACCATGTAACACATGCTCATTAAATTATTCTCTCAATAAAATTTAATCCACACCTCCTGGCATCGAATATTACAATCAGAATGAAATCTTCCGTTCATTTTGAAGCATCACTTCCTGGTCTGTCATCTTGAGATGTTCCAAAATGATGTTCCCAATTAAAAGCAATGCAAAAGAAAGAGACAGAGATGTGTCCGCCATCTTGAAAAGTTACTGAAATATACCGAAAAATGTTTCGATTGGCTCTTGAGGGAGTTTCCATTATCATTACTTTATTCTGTGCTGCAGGCACCTGGAGTTCAGCTTGTTCTTATTTGTTTGAACAATATTTAACCAAAAAAATTGCCGGCTCATCTTTAATTTAAAGTGATTCTGTAAACGATATCAGCTCTCTCTTGAATTTCTTCTCAGTGTCTTAGATAATGACCTGACTAAAATTTCAGTCATTGGGGCTGTTTATGAACCTTAAGATATTCCAACTCTCATGTGAATGCAGTGTTGGTTTCTTCCTTGGAATTTATTAAATTTTTAGGGGATACATTTTTTTTGACTGACAGAGGTTAAAATATTGTATAGTGCGTTCTGATAGGAGGCGCAGCTGCAACTTGGCACGGAATTTGAAAGCAGATGAAAGATCAATTGAAAATAAGAATTTTTAAAAAAAAAAAAACCTTGATAAAACCAAGTAAATTCCTGAATGAGGAATATTCCCAAAAATCCACCAGGTTTATTCTCGGTGCCCGTCACTTTGTGGACATAGCTCATTCAGAAAAAGTGTTGAAATATTTCTCTTTTCAGATTAAAATCCTTTTCATAAAGTTGCACTAACTAGTTTGAGTGTTTGTTTCAGGTTCCGGAAATTGTCCTCAATGTAACATACCTCTTAGAAGAACCAATTTCCGTCTTCAGCTGTTTGAAGATTCTTCTGTAGAAAAAGATATAGATATACGTAAGCGGATATTAAGGGACTATAACAAAAAGGAGGAAGATTTCAGTTGTCTAGAGGATTATAATAATTATTTAGAAGAGGTTGAAACAATTATTTATAATTTAGTTCATGATATTGACACTTTTGAAACAAATAAGCGAATTGAGCAGTACAAGAAAGAGAATAAAGAATTCATTTTGAAGAATAAGATAAAGATTAGCAAAGAAGAAGCCGAACTTGAAGAACTGTTGGAGGAAGAAAAAGAAATCAAATTATCAAAGCAAAAAGAAGCAATTCAACTAGAGCGCGATGAAAAAATCAAGAAAATTCAACAAAAAGAAGCTCTGATTGATGAGCTAATGTTCTCAGATACCAATGCTAAAAATATCATAGACCAATTTAAACAGCAGTCGGCTGTTAGTAGTAAAACAAATGATGTCGACAATCCCATGGCAAAACCGGCAGTGGGCAAAGTCACTCAATTTTCATCTGGTGTCAAATTTTCACACAAAAATGCTCAAACTTTCCTACCGTTGCCCAAAGTGGAAGAAGGACCTTTGTATTCTTATGAACCTCTAGAATTTTCTTACAATGGTCCTCCACCACCTTCATGGGAGGAACTTAGTCGTCGAGGATATTTGAACAATGTGTCAGAAGAATCTTTAGAAGAACATGCCAGTGGTTGGCAAATTAATCTCTACTGCATGAAAGCATTGCAAGAAGCTTTTAGCGGACTGTTTTACGTTCCTACCAAAAAAAGTGATTGAAATTTAAGGGAAATGCAAACATTGTAAAATTCCATTTCAACCGTAAAATTTGAGGGGTCTCACAAAAACTGCGGTTTTGCTTTTTGCAAAATTTAATTTTTTTTTTTTTTTTTTATTTATCCAGTATAAGTTGTGAGTTCAATACACTTACTGTACTAGTTATACTAGTTGCGAGTATTTATTCATAATACCATTGCACAGTGTTTAATTTCGGCAACTGAGCGCCCAAAAACCTCCAAAAGAAAAGTTGGCGGATCGTCGAAAATAGGACTGAGATTGACGAATGGGACAAGGAGCAAGAAAATAGCTTCATACATGACCAAAAAGCATCTACAAAGGGGGGGACGGGGGTCCTCTAATTCATCAAATTTAGTGAATGCAGATCTGGTATCAGCAGAAATACACGGGGAAAAAACCGTAAACATCGATCGATTCATATGAAATTTTTGCTTGCTTTACTTGAGAATACTCGATTTTCCTTGGTATGAAAAGAAAACTGGAATCAAAATTTTTTATCTGAAAATATATTTTGAGATAGTTTGCGTTTTTAAAAGTCGTGATCATAAAAACGAAAGGCATTATTGATCTGTTCGATCTGCTACTCTCAGAAATGCAAGGAAGAAAATAAACAGTAAGCACCCATAGATTCAGATGAAATTTTTGCTTGATATACTCTAGAAAACTCAATTTTTCCTTGGTATGAAAAGAAAGCTGGGACTCTCTAGTTTCTTTATTTTAAAACTCCTAAAAGCCATACTGCGATAGTTTGCGATTTCGTGAATGGTGAGCGTTCAAATGTAAGACATAATTTCTCTGCTCTGGGAATTGCAGAAATGAAAGAAAAAGCAGTGAACACATAGATTCATTTAAAAAAACTCACATAATATACCTGTGTATTCTAGATTTTTTTGGGAAAAAAATAAAGCAAAGGCTTTCTAGTTTCTTTATGTTTCAAAGTATGTTTCCTTGCTCTTTGTATGTCTCAATCGTCTATCTCAGTTCTAATTTTGACTATCTGCCAATTTTATTTTTGGAGGTTTTTGGGCGATAGATTGATGAGATTACACACTGTGCATCGGTTGAATTTTTTAGACCTCCCTCATTGAACCATTTTTTTCCTTCCCTCGATTCGTTCATTTGTTTCTAGCTCCTTTCCCCTTCCCCATATTTTATAAGTTATTTTTTTTTTTTTTCTAGTGCTATGTTCTATAATTATTTGATCCTCCATGGTGAAAGAATGTGATGAGAATAGAAGATTCTTTTTTTAAATTTGTATCATTCACATCATGAAAATAATGAGTGTGGAGTTGTTTGGGTCCTTATTTTTTTTTTTTTTAGGGTACTTTTTACTTGTATATTTTATTTTTTAAACAAATAAAGCGGTTTTTCGTTTTCATTCTTTTAATATTTGAATTTGTCATCAGTAAATTCAAGGAATATTTGTAATCCTCATACTACCTAATCGTTTACTTTTCCAAAATATTATGCTCGTAGTACTTGCCAGTCCATTTTCTCTTGATTGCACTTTTTCATTTTTAGTTATAACCAGGGGCGTGCCAAGGTTTTCAGAGAAGGGGGAGGCAAGAATTCAATCTTACCGCCCTTCAAAATTATAAATTTAATGACCCATTTTTTTTTGTTTGCTTGCTACACACTGATTTTGCCGCCTTCGGTGATTCATTTTGAAATTTGGTAACTTTTTTTTTTTGGTTGTTCACCTGATTTTGCCGCCTACAGAGAGTGCCGCGAGGGGCAAGGGTACCCACATCCCCCTCCCCCACGGTACGCCCCTGATTATACGGTTAAAGTTTACGTGGAGTAGCTGGGTCATGTTTACGTTTAAAATGGACCTTTCAGTTCGGTTCAAAATGCTGCAATATCTGAAGTTTGATACCAAAGAATTAAAACGAGTTGATGAATCCTAAGGAACCAAGGTATCCTTCAATTCCAAATTCATGAGGAAAAATGGCAAAGTCAAAAAAGAAAAATTCGTTTGACTTAGAATCATTATAATTTTTTAGTTTTTCCTATTTAATACAAAATCTTTAACAAAAATAATACACTTTTGACTGTAATTATACAAATACGAACTTACAGGTAACAGTTAATTTACACAATCGAATTTGAAGAGGGATTTGTGGATATAAAATGTGTCCTTGTAATACTCAGATCAATAAGTCTGCATGAAAATACTTCCAAGAACATAAAAAGAATGTCAGGATTTCAGAATAATAGTTTTCTCTTAGTAAGAGTTTATATTTTACATCTTTCAAAAAGTTTTCCTCTTCACATTCTTTTTCATTAGAATTTTAATACTCACTATTAATATCATAATATCAATAAATAACACAGTCTCATTAGTCATCACTAAAAGGCAATGTTTTTTTTTTGGCAATACCATTAGGCATTACTTACTTTCATTTTGTTACCTAAATGACCTAGATGGGTGATTCCTTTTCGGATACATCAGAAGTAACAGGCAAATTTTATATAGTAACCAGGTTTGGTCACTTTATTACTGTACAATCAAATGTTTGTTCGCCATCTTTGGTTAGGAATTTCGGGACCAAGCTACGGTTTTCAAAACCCACATTGTGAGGTAGGGTACGAGTTCACGCACAAAAATCTGTGAGTGAAAATTTTTTAATTTTTATCATATTATGAATAATTATCTACTACTACTAACATGGTATGGAAAGATGTTTAATACAGTTAAAATAACTTTCAAAACATAACTGACAAATATTAAACAGATAATCAAGCATATTATTCAGTCATCAAGTGACCGGACCGTAACCAAACTCTGTCACTGCATAAAATTTGCTTTATAATGTAAAAGTAGTTTTGAGTGGAAATTTTGGCTTTTAAAAAAAGAAATCAAAGTAGGTTTTTCAAGTAAGTGTAATTTGTTTTTCAAATCAAATGGATAACACAAAAGGGATGCATTACTTTTTTTTAATAAAATCTTAAAATTTCCACTTCAGCGTGATCAGAGGGTTAAACCAGCTCTTCTTTGGAGCCTGTACGCAACCTCTCGATGCTGATTGATAAGATTTTCTAGGACAATCTATTTTGAGAATAAATCACTTGAGATGTGTTTCCTAAATTCAAGTTACATGCTACGTAAACAAAACAATAATAAAGATAGCTTATATTCATCAAATTTTTCAGAGAATTGTTGATTCCTAGTTATTCTTTTTCACAGAAAACCCAAGAATAACAGAAATAAAAATTCTTACTACAAATTGCCTTTAAAATAAAAATTTTCAAATTGTTTGCGGCGATCGATCACTGGTCAATCACGTCATGGACATCATGGTCTATATGATGCTGAAATGATTGATCCAGATTGATCAGCACTGAAACTGTTTGGATTTTTGTTTTCAAGGCACAAATCAAAGCATAAGCTGTTTTGGGTCTAGACTAGGTATTAGGGAATTAGAATTGGATTTGAATCGCACATTTTTTGCAAAATTCAATGAAAAATTAATAACATGCTATTTTCCAAATAATACTGTTTGATGCACTGATACAGCGCTGAATTTCGCAACACAGCTTTACTTACAAATGATTGTTTCACTTATACTAACATCACTATTGGAATGAAAAAAAGATTTTTATGAGCGTAGTGAAAATTTGTCACAAACCTCCGAACAGATATTTTCATTTACCTTCTTATTGAGAAATCATAATGAATAAGAAACCAGATAATGATCTTTTAGAGCTGAATGAAACACATATCTCAAGGATTAATAAAACCTAAATGTGTGTATTATCCAGAAAAGTAAGACGAACAAAACTAAAATCCTCATAAAATTAAGACTAGAATAAGTTATTGAAGCAGAGAGTTGTGATACAAACAGAGACAATATACACCTTCATACATGCTCAAACTATAGAGCCGTCAAAATGGCATCGGTGAGCCAAAACCCACCACAGACCGCAGGTGAGCCAGTCGTTGTATGTTTGGTTGATGTTCCGTTCATCAAAACCACTGTGCAATTTGACGGCCTGTCAAACTGCTGAGTTATTTGATGATGAACGATGTGTCATCTGTTCACCCATCTGGTCGACAAAACCAAAAATCCATTTTGGAGGTGTTTTGGTCAAGGTTATGTTTGAATTTACTATGGTTATGTCAAGTAGGCAATTTTGCAGTTTGATCAAACCCATTTGAGCGTGTTCGAAGGCCTTCTGTAATAGAGACCACTCACTATCTATCTTCCCCATCAGTTTTATCAGTCAACGTATGGTCCATGTTGGATGATGCTCCCTATGTTATTCTGTTGAATCTTAGAAAAAAAAGTTAGCCACCGCACAATCAGCTAATGCAAGGTCTCAAGTATACATGGTCTCTGGATACAAGTCACAATCTTACACTTTAATTGGAGGAAATGAATGAGGAGGGCTTTAGAAATGAAATAATTACACAATCGAGAAAAGTTTTTCAACTACACATTCAAAAATGGAAACTGATGAGGGATGATATAATCACTTAAGGAGCTGATTAGACTTTGCTGATTATCGGCAGCATTTGCAATAGAACCATCAGGCGCTAATTGATTAGAATGACTTGTTAAATCAAGGTTCGTTATCTGCGCTACTTCAATGGGAGGATTCAAAGTGACATCAGTCGCTAAATAAGTATCAGTATCTGTGATAGGTCGATCAAATATATTTTGGCCTGAGGAATCTACTAGAATATCTTGCGTCTGTTTCAATGGATCGTTAACAGACGCAGCATGAAGCATGGTTTCGACCAACTGTAAATGAGCAATGTCAAGGCCAGGGGTGAAAAGTAAAGATTGTTTACTGTCATTTGTCGTAGGAAAGTCCAAATTCTGATAAAATACTTGCACAGACTGCATGAGTTGACAGTCATTGAAAGGAACCGTGTTGTCTTGAGGCAGAACCGTCTTTGATTGATCTTCGGTAAACTGAAATTCTTTGTTCTCCCTATCATTATTTTTGGAAATCTTTTTGGTCTCAACAGGAATGTACTCTCCGTAATCATTTTTAACAAGTCTCTGCAAATTACTGTTGGATTCTACTTTACCATGAACTAACAACTGATGACGCTTTAAGTTTGAGCTCAACTTGTAAGATTGTCCGCAATGGCATTTCTTTGTTCTCTCCTCACTGTGCGTGGCCATGTGTCTCTTGAGACCACTATTTAATTTGAATGACATTCCACATTTTTCACAGCTAAAATTTCTATCTGTGGAGTGGACACACGCTATGTGCTCCTTCAAACAAGAAAAAGAATAAAAGCTTGAGCCACACTGATCACACACATACTTCCTTTGCTGCATATGCAGGTCTATGTGCCTTTTCATATTTGCTTTTTGCTTTGATTTGTAATTGCAAAACGGACACCTTGTAACATTCTGAGATATTCCGTGGACTTCTTGTGTATGAATGTATAATTGATTCTTATTAGGGAATGATTTGAAACATAGTCGACACGATTGAACAGAATTATTGGTGCTCATTGTTAATTTATCTGCGTGTAAACCTGAGTTGAGATGTTGTTTGAAATAGACAGCTTTATTGAAGCTAACTTTGCAGGTTTTGCAAGAATATTGATCTTTCTCTGAAACAAGAGTGAAACAAAAATAAAAAATGAATAGTCAAGTTAAGTTAAAAATAAGGCAGAATTAATTGGAAGCAAGAAAAAGATATTCAATCTAAGGAGATATGTGTACCTTTTTGACTTTCTTTAAAAGTTAGAAGGATTGAGCGTAACTTTCTTGTTAGAAAAAAACATTTATAATTTGTACTTTTTACGTAGCAACTCTGTGTAAGTTAGTTCATGTAACCGTGCATGGATAACACATTCTCAACCCTTAGATTACCAACCATCTGTTACTATTCCGGGACAAAATGACTGGCATTTAAATAACATTGATTTCACCCCTGTTCACACGAATTCTTGTTTTCACAAGGCAATTTTTTTGCTCATAATCTCGAATCCATAACGATTCCATCTTGAAACTTTTTTGACAGCTTTTTGAAGGAATGCTCAGTAGTTTTTTCAAAATTTTTGAAACTGTCCGATATTTAGATATCAAAATTTAAAAATTTTTTCCACCAAAAATTTAAAATTTCATAATTTTGATTGAAAAGGTCATTTTAAGAGCTTTCAAGCAGGATCACAATGGCTGCTGTATAAGGTACGAGTCCAAAGCTAAACTTTGTGAGAAGATTAATTAGAGTTCTACGCAACAAACAGATATTCAGAAAAGAGTATGAAAACAATAAGATTCAATACCTTTATGAGATTTGAGATGCCGAATCAACTTATCTTTAGATTCACAGACTCGACTACAAACACCACACTTGTGTACAGTCTCTAGACCTCTGACAGCATGACCTAGTTTACTATGGTCCATAATCTTGTTTCTTGATGAAAATCCTAAATTGCATGTTATACAAAAGTATTTGTCATGCTCCTGTAGAAAAAAAAGATATGTTTAATTTTTTAATGATACATTATAAGGAGCAAAAATGTCAAAATATTTGAAATATTATTCCTTTCAGTAGTGTCAGCAGTTCACCAAAAATCTTTGGTGAATCGTCTATTTTCATTCCTTAAAGTCGAAGCTGCAGACTAGTTTTGTTTTGATCAAATCAAAACAAAACTAGCCTACTGCTTCACCTTTTTGATTTTAAAACATTCCTCGATGTGAATTCAGTAGTAGTACTCTTAAATTCATATTCATTTTGTAATATGAGAAACATTGGAAAATTCCAAAGATTATAAAGTTTCGGTGCCCCTACATTTCTGAAGTGATCTAACGATCTCTTCGTCCGAATCAAACACAATTAAAACTGCTAATTTTCCATTCAATTTGAAAGCAAAATTGCTTGTTTTGGTGATTTTTCTTCTCCCTTTTCAGCAGTAAAGTTCCGCAGAATACTAACAGAAAAATTATCCTTGTGGTTAGCCGTTAATTTTGACCGTTCTGAGGAATCAAAAAATACAGTGTTTTCATGCTCTTGTCACGTATGCAGGGATTCTGAGAACTCCAATTCACTCTTGAAAGCTTGTCAATTCTCTAACGAAGCCACCCGCTAAAGTCATAATAATATTATGCTAGAGAAAGGCATGACAACCATGGGTTAACATGTATCCCACATCCGTCACAGGCACTGGCATTCTTCTTCCCCTAGACTCTTCAAATGTAAGGATGCATTTCAGTTAGATTACTTGAACTCACGATTCTTTGAGTCAAAACTCACCCATTTTATAGATCACCAATGTTGTTAAGTGGAAGACTTTACAACTGATGAGCTTTGTCTTGAGGAATCTCGAGCTCTAACAGTAGTTCATGAGTGTACTTTGAACCATGTGCAGAGTAGTTAAATTCCAAATTTTATTCGACCAAAGAGCCATAGCGATATAGAGGCTGATACACGTTAAAAGTCCTATCTCAAAGTGAGGCAGCATGGGGAATCTGATTTTGGTTTATTTGCCTCATATTTTTTAACCTTAAATTGAAAATTGTGACTGATCCAAATGTGGTATTAAACAAAAGTGGAAGTGTTTAAGAATGGCTATCTGTACACAGAATTCTAATCAAATTATCCAGGTGAGAAAATATAATATTTTACCAGTTTGTATTTGGGCCATTTTTCAGCAGTGTTCACAATTGGTACAATTACCTTCACAAAATACTTAATTCAAATCCTAACTTAACCCATGAGAACACTTAATATACTTACACGAAGGTGTTTCAAATACTGCTGATGCCGGATAAAAGTTTGCTTGCAAGGTTCGCACGTCCATTTCTTACTTTCGTGATCCAAAAGATGTACGTCAAGTTCGTTGGAAGAATCAAAAAATTTTCCGCAGATCGTGCAAACCGAACACTGCTTCGAATGATGAAGTTTATAGTGTTTTAAAATTGATCTTTTTTGGGAGAATTTTTTGAAGCAAAATTTGCATTCAAAATAATTTTTCTCTAATTTGGTATCATGCATTTCCAGCATATGGGTCTCTAAATGTTTCCTATTTGAGAATAAGGCAGAACAAAGGGAACAGTTGTTTCTTTTATGTCCACTGACATGTCTATCATAGTGTTGAGCATTGTAAAACACTCTCTGGCAAAAAGTGCACGTTTTAATCAGGCTTTCTTTTATAGGTTTCCGAAACTTCTTACATGGGTTACTGTCAACGTGCAATTTGAACAGAAATTCATTGCTGAACTCTTTGGTGCAGTTTCTGCAAGACATTGGATTTTTTGGATAAGTTTCTAAATGCAAGGATAAATCATCAAGTGAAGGGAATTTTTGGAAACAGTTGCGGCAAACATTATTGGCATTCTCTAGATCCATTAAACTATTCGTAATGTTACTTTCGACAGAGTTTTGAGCAACTGGTTCAAGCTCGATGGGTTCAAAGTTTTCAATGACGGAAATTCCTTCAATGCCATGTTCCTCTTCAGTCAAAGCGTCAATCAAAAGAGATTCTTGCTCATTTTTGATATGGTGTGGATCAAGATCAATCTGTTGATTCAAATCTGGAACAAATAAATAGGTAGTTAATCAGTTAGTAAGGCTTAAAATCCTACGGAAATACTAATCACTTAACCCTTTCAGACCTGGCATTCATAAGTGTGGGCGGTTCTGAAAACTACTATAAATCAAGTTTTAATGGATGGTATTGACCTCGGTCACTGTGTCCACGGATCTGTAACTCTGAAACGGCTAATGCTAGGGAGACCTAAGCCTTACCACTCATTCAAAAATTTCCCTTTCAGCCCCTCCCGATCGTCGAGACGCACAAATATGACACACTAGGTTAGTTCCTCAGATGTCTGTTAGAGTGCTGCACTTGTTGGAGAAGTAGGATAGAGTCCGACGAAGGAGCTCGGGAGAAGTGAACTTTCGTGTCAGATCACGTCCGACATGAGTGGAATGGGTAAATAAAAATGTCCGACCTGGTCCGACAAATGAGTGGTAAGGGATAGAATAAGTATGACAATTTTCAGAAAAATAAGCTTTGTTCACAAACCAAATTTCATTGTTTTCAGACAAGTCATTCATAATAATTCCCCAAAAGAATCGAAATGAATTATTTACAAAAGTAATATTGGACCTGTAACGTTTGCTATTTGTGTTTGCTGAGTAGATATCTCTCTTTGATGAAATGATGAGGTTCGAAACGTATCAATGAGCTAGGTGTTCCTAGACGAAACATATACCTTCAAATAAACTTGGGACAATTTTGCACACTTTGAAGCCATAGTGTTCACCTATGCACTTCAGAAGGCCGATCCTTGTCCCAACTTTTGACTGGATAAAAATGGAAAACGATGATTGCTGGAAAGGAATTAATCAAAACATGGTATTCATCTGATTGGTTATTAGTTATTGCTTTATCAGATGCTGAAGACTGTCCAATAATCAATTGGATAAATTCCAGGGTAAAAGACAAAGTCAAAACCATAAAATAAGTGAGTTTTATTATGAGGTTCAGGAGAAGATTTTCACCCGCACCAAAAGTTAAGCATTTTGTTATCACACCGGAACTATTTGTTCAGCAACAATGAGTGACACCGATGCTGCACCCGAACCTCGGAATTTGTACCCGTTCCGCAAGGTGGGGGCAAAAATAGTAACTCAGCAGTGAAAAACAACAATGGATAATGCTCCTGATTGGCTAGAAATGGTTTTGCTGACTTAGGTATTGGGTGTCTCCCGAAAAGTTCCAAACCTCAAATCTTCACTTGAACTTCATAGTAAAATTTGCTTTTTATAGCGATAGTAAACTTACTTATGTTAAATTATTAAAAGTATTGAATGAAATTTAGTTTATTTTAGCTAAGTGAGTTTATAACCGTTGCATTTCATAGATAAATTCCTTTTTTGATTAGGCTTGGCAATCACCTTTGGTTAGGGTTTAGTTAGCTGGGCGATATGGGATTAGCTGCCGCTACTTAAAGTAATTAAAAAAAAAAAAAAAAAAAAACCTAACTCATCTCTGTCAATCAGGAGGTATAAATTCTCTCATTCTTTTTGCCCAAGTATCTTGACCTCTGAACTGTATTGAAAATTCAGCTTCGACAGAGCTAACTCAGACAACAACAGTTCTAATTTAAGTTCTATGAATTGCAGTTAGAGTAAGATAATGAAATGATCCCCTTGTCATACTCTTAATAATTATTCTAATAAAATTTCAGGGTGATAAAAACTGATAGCTTGTGGTATATGCTAATGCTTACCCGTAAAACTTGTTTCAGAGGTTTGATCTTGAGCTGTTGAGACACACTTCTTTAAAAGAGAGAATGCAACATATTTGTCAGCTGAATTCATTTGAGATAAAGCACTCAGCATAGAATCCATCTAAAAGAGAAACAGAGAGCCATTATGAATAAAAAAAGAAAGAGGAAAGTATTGCAAGGATGTGATAAGTTTAAAAAAAAAAAAAAATATTTGAAGACTAGTTAAGTTTGAACTTAAAATATGACAACGAACAAGCCTGTTTGAGAGCCCATTTTAACACAGATACAGCCCGGAATGCATTTAGAGTTGTTGTGTATTCTTGGCTATTATCTTCCAGGTTTAGAAAATACAACTGAGGTATTCCCACAGCAGTGGCGTGCAGTGCAAAGAAGCAAGGCAGGCTTTGCCTGCCCTAAGATTTTCCAAATTATTAATTTGATTATTATTTTTATTTGACAAAATTAGGCGCATAGGAAGTAGAATGTAAAGATTAATGTGTAAGAGGAGTCTCCGAAAACTCATCTTTACAATTACAATACGTATTGCCTGCCTGAATTTCATATCCACCGCACACCACTGTCTCAAAGAGAAACAGAGATTCCGACGTCAAAACATTACATACAGACTACATAATTACATTACATAATTTCACCAGAGGAGCTGTCTTTACTATGCACTAGTAATCGATCCAACCTGTGAGAGCGGCTTTTGTCATTGACCTACATCTCAGTGGCGGCTCGTGAATCTTATTACTAGTAAGGCAATAAATAATAAGTCTGATACCAAGGGATCTCAAGGGTATGACCCTCAGGAGGAAAGGTGATTTGGGGATGCTCCCACTGAAAATTTTGAGTAAAATTGGGTTAAGTAAAAAAACTTGAAAGGCTTCTAATAGTATCTAGGTACTTGATGTTTCGGGCACATTTCCATCTGTTAAAATTAGTGTCGGGCGTACTATCACTTTTCATTCATTAATTTAATAATTTTTTCATATGGGAATATTTGGAATGATTATCAAACTAAAACACGTCTAAATTGGGAGAGGTCAAACAAATTTCCGATAGAAAAAATGGAGGAAGATGTTCATTTCAGAATTATTGTGGATTAGAATTGATATCGCCATGTTCTCTTTTATTTTCATCTTTGGAGCAAATGAGGCACAGCTTCACTTCTATGCTGTAGAACATCTGTGATACATCTATGCTGTAGGAGAAGGCCAATAATGTATTATACGCCTAGGCCTAGGTGTTGGGTCTCCAACATATTACGACTGATAATAGCCCACCTAAGATGGTATGAGGACACACTTTCATTACCTGCCCCAAATGTAAAGAGAGAATGGTTGAATTCACAATGGGGCTATTGCAAACTTTTTCTATAGGGGATTGAAGAGTTGATTCTCGCAAAAAAACCTGTAAAAATGACGATGAGTACACTAAAAAATCATGAAATTCTCTCTCAGAATTGGGCTTAAGGGCGGAGAAACGCAGGTACTTGGGAGATTCCTCTAGGTTTCCGTAGAGAAAGTGACATAATAGACAGGAATCTCCCATGATACCTGCATTTAACGGCCATTATAAACTTGCCGTTTCAGCAGTTATGTGAGTTTATTACAGAATAATAGACATCCCCAGACTGATTTTCGTGATTTTCGCTGGTTTATACATCACATTGCACTATTCATTTGCTCACAGCAAAAGTTTGCAAGAGCCCCATTGACTGCAAGGATCCCATCCATTTCTTTGAACAAACCATGATTGAGCACTTTTGGTCGTCAGTCAGATCCCTACGTTAAACACCCTACGTACTCTTCAAAACTAGACAAGATGATAGAATAGAATAAGATAAGGAGAGAAACTTACTTGATTCTTGAAATGCTTCAAATCCGATTTACCTTCCATGTTTAAGCGTGTATTAACTACGTACGTACTTACTGAAACTTAGAAAGGAAAAAACATGAATGGTAAACAAGATAAGGCAGGGCTGTAGGAAGTCAACTACCTTCCATTATGATACCAATTTCATTAAGTTAGTAGAAAGGAAAAGAGCAGAGAAAGAGTACTTAATTACTGATGCAAGTGACTGGGAATCATCCAAAAGAAACAAAAAAACAAATATAATGGATTGCCATAACTAAGGAATGAAGACTCTTTTCTTCTTTTTTTTCAAAAAATAAAAGTAATAAAACATAACCTCAATTTCCATAAACAGTCAACATTCAAAGATTATTGATTCGCTCGTAAGTTATGCTTTAGAGTCCCTTGATGGAAATATTGTATAGGGAGTACCGACACGACGCTTTATGCATTTTGACAGGAGTCGATTTAGTCGACCGCGTGAACGCATTCAAAGGTTAAGTTTGACAGTGGACCAGTGGTGGACTGGCGGATTTGCCGGCATTCCGGTCCGTTCCCATACGTTCCTCTACGAATCGACTCCTTTCGTGTGGAGCCTTCGATGTCGTCGACTCCTGCTCGACTCCGTGAGAGCCTAAAACCAACGACCAATCACAACTCGTTGAGCTCGTGTCGGTACTCCCTAAACAATATTTCCATCAAGGGACTCTATTATGCTTATGCGTCGGTACGGTAATCTTATTAGTGCTGGTTATGCGAGCATTTCAATCCGGATTGAACTCAATCCGACTCGATCCGTTCCTCGTGTTTATGCGGAGGATTGAACCCGAGTTGAAATTGAACTGAATCCACGTGATTCGATCCTCGTTTATGCGCGCTGTTCGTAAGATGGGATCCAGTTTGTTTGTTGACATTTCTCAAATGAAATGAAATTAGGTTATATTTCTAAATGGTATTGTTTCTTAGATATGTCCTATCTTCTCATTAGGGTTGGTTTCAAAGCGGATAATTTGTTGAGTTTCGGAAGGCAAATCTATCTAAAAATTATTATTATTCTCTGAGTTTAGTAATTAATTTTATTGTTTCTCAATCAATAAATAGTTGTGCCTGGCAGGCATATCATTTTAGAGGTCCATTTTTGTTGGTTGCTCAAAAGTTAGATTTTCTTCTGTGAGTCTCTGCTTCATCTCCCCTTTATTAGCCATTCTTCAGACCTCAAATCACAACCTTGATTTACGAATAATATTAAAACGATTAACGGTGTTTGCTGGGGCCCGGTGTGGACCCCAGGTTAAGGACCTTTCAGTGAGCTCGGTTTCTTTTGCTTCAATTTAGTCATCAGCTTTCACTGTTATGAAGGATCATTACCTAACTGTATCTTTTGTCTAATTCAGCCTCTTTCATTTTGTCTCACCAATATGTGTAGGGCTGGTGATTTTGATTCGATTACGTTCGTCTACGCCAATGCTAAAAACTCAGCACACATTTCTTCCATTCCGAGGAAATTTGGAGTGCCTTGTATGCATTCACATCGGTCATCATGATGAAATGCGTCAATCACAGATATTTTTGTCACGCCATACTGGACAGTCAATAGAGGTCATTTCATGAGAGTTGGCAGATGAACGAACGGTGTATTTACGGTGCAATAGGGAGCTAGTGTTTCTGCCCACTGACTTCAATGCGCAGACACTCGAATGAACGTAAGACACAGGAAGCTGAAAGAGCTATCATCTGCCGTCTATCATGAATCGAGCTCAACCAGGGTTCTTCAAAATTGAGTGTACTTACATTCTCCGTGAACTGGTGTTTAATGCAACGATAGCTTTGCGTGCAGGTCGTCGGGGTGTTGAGTCGCTAATATCTCGTAAAACTATTGAGGGTAGGGGAAGACTGTCAGCATAGCCACAGAATACAAATCTATCTGATTTGCCAAATCTCTGGTTACAATGCTCAGACCATTGTTTCAAAATTATTCTTTCATTTCAGTTAATGTAGAACACTTACAGGAGGAGTGCCTGAGCCCTGTCGCTTCATAGTTGATTAACTTTTTAGGATCGATAGTTCATAAGAATCTATATGTCACACGTGCTACGTAGGTTTCGTGAATGGGCCTCAGAATCAGAGGAAAAAAATTTGATTCTAAATTGGTCATTGAAGGAAATTACACAGTTCCAAGAATCGGTAGCGAAGCAGGATTAGAACCTACATTCTCAGGATCGAAGGGCAACACCGCTAACCCTTCAGCTGTTGATCGGTATTAGAAGATGACCAGTAGCAACTATTGAATCTTATGTGCTTCGTCATTTTTCTTTTTTTAAGGCTCATTCACAAAAACGACAAATCCTGTGTCTAATAGATCCTTACTATTGACCCTAAAAATTTGATCGACTTTCAAGGGTACAGTATCGAGCATTCCTTGGTTGTCGGTAGTAGGCTCTATCGGAGGCAAGAAGGAATCGAACACATTGAAGGTTATACACAAAAGAAGGGAGAAAAGGGGTAGAAGAACGAACCTAAGAACGTTGAACCTAATCTTCAAATTTGATCATGAGGTCAACTTCTTTCGAACAAATAAAGCGTCATGTTTGTACTTGTGCTGTAGAAATTTTTCCCAAGAGACTCTAGTGGATCCATGAATTTGTCCTTCTCTCTCGGTGATAGGTGAAAATGTCCAATCATAATTGTCCAATACAAAAATGTCCAAGCGTAAAAAATGTCCAATGTACATTAATGTCTAATTGAAATATTTCCAATCGCCCAACGAACATAATAAACCTATTTTTTTTTTTTTAGTAAATGTCCAATTATAAACCTTGAAAGCATACTATGACAAAAATGTCCAAATACACCCATGATATCTAACGTAAATTAGGTCCAGGGCCCAATAAATGTTCGGGACAGACAGACGGTCCTTGTTCTTCAACGGTAGATGGGTTCCTAACAGAGCAGAGGCAAGGATTCGCTACTTGAGGTCGAGAACAAGTGCCGTTTTTACCATAAATTTATTGGGCCCTGGTTTTTTTCTGCTTTTGTCTCGTCTTCTTTGTTAATGAACAGAAATTTCAAATTGGGAATACGTACCTGTACCTACTTGTTCTAAGTATACAATCCACACCTAATTTTCTGGTTCACATTCGCCTCCTACTTGGGGCGCTTTCAAATGATTCGCGATATAGCTCTTAGATACGTTGACGTTGGGATATCGTCGTTTTGGCGGTATTCTTCGTTATGACTCACAATGTCCTCTACTCTCTATTCATTTTGCAAGCTTGCCCTTCATTTGTTGTTTTAAATTTCTGTGTCTTGCTTCGCCAGCTGGAGGCAAAAAATTTCATTATCATGTTGCGCTGCCCGTATACGTGTAATTCAAAAATTTCCAAAAACTAAGATGATGAGTGACGACGAGTTTTTGAAATTTGGAATGAAAGCTTTCTACCACATTGCTCGTACGATTGATGCCAGCTAGAGTGAGATCATAGACACTCCAAAGTGTAGGAGCAAATCTTGGAGGAATCGCAGGAGCAAATCTCAATGTACCCCTACGCCGGACAAACATAGGACTTTTTTTTACATTTGGACATTTTCGTACGTTGGACTTTTTGTACGCTTGGACATTTTTGTATTGGACAATTATGATTGGACATTTTCACCTATCACCTCTCTCTCACCGCCCATTTGAACGCATTCGTCAGGTAAAGGCAGATTTGTTTTGATATGAGTTGTGCCCCTTTTGTCTCTATCCTCCTCTAACTCATGAGTTTAAGTAGGAGAAGGGAGAAGGAAAAATTTCTAGATCCGCCAGTGATCTTACCAGGACAAGGGCAAAAGTTGCAGAGGATGAGATTTATACTTACCTCTGACGGCAAAAAGATTAGAAGATAAGAGATGATTATCTTTAGTCTTGAGCCCTAATATTGAAGATGATTAAAAATCATTCAATAGTTAGTGGATCAAAACTAATGTGTCGCAGTGTAACAACAACAGGTAATCCTTGGTGTGCGAAGGCTGATAATAGTTGTTCTTGAAGTACCACCAAACGTTAGACAGGATAAATGCCAGATGCGAAAGTGGCTCTTGACATTCAGCGCATGCCGAGAATCTAGATAGTAGACTCGCACTCGCAGAGACATTATTCAACGAGTGACAAACGTTCGCCACTCGGCTCGGGACTTGGCAAACTCCGAGTAGTGTGGAGCCGTCTTTAGCTGGTCAGCAAACACTGATGATAACTGTCGGAGCTGTGAGCGACAGTAGAGCTCATTTCATGAAAGATGGTTAGTGTCAGCTCAATTTGCTTACTTTGCAGTGGAAAAGTCCAAGTTTCTGAGCACTGCCATGAATGAGATGCTAAGTGCAAACGCACCTGCGGTGTAGATTATAACAAAGGCGTAATCTGTCATCTTTCAAGAAACCTGCTCTCCTGTTGCATAATCACATGGACCGTAACAGTAGGGCCCAGTCACAGTTAAATACTCAAAATGATGTCCAGACTGAGCATAATAAAATCTTACAATTAACGCTATGAGGTCTCAGATAAGTAATGAATCATTCGAGCGGACGATCAATGATGCACAGCAGTCTCTACCCATCATGTTTACTTAGCTTACTGCAGCTCTGAACAAAAGTAGATCGTAAATGCTGAAGTGTACTTGAATATCATGTCAAAATGCATACTTTAAACCCTCAAATGACATCTGTAGTGGGAGTTAACACCAAAACTGAGAGGTTGCTTACTAAACTTGCAGCCAGAATCACTTATCAAAGTCATGTAAAATTCTAATCGGAGAAGAGGTCGCATATACAGACCGAACTTAGAGTGAACGAGAGCTCGCCAGGAAAAAAATTATGGCTAATAGAAGTCACATTCTGACAGCAAACTTACAAATTTACGCATTTAAAATTAAATCGGCTGCAAGAAAACGTACTTCCGACACACGTAATTTTAAACGGAACGAGTAGGTAATTGCTGATGGCTTCCAAATAAATTAAGACCTAATTCACATAATTATAATTATTATAATTAATTAATTATACATAATTATTATAATTATAATTTCTTCACATAATTATAACACCGGGTACAGTAAATTCTAAACGCCAAAATTAGCCAGAAGTGAAAAACCGAACAATAGTTGACAAATTAGTAGTAGAAGGAAAGGAAGGAACACATGATGAGAAAATGGCGCGGATTTGTTTACGAACAGCGATTTGAACTCAATCCAACTCAATTCAATCCCAAAGAATCGTTTATACAAGTTTTCCAATCCGGATTCCTCGGTCCGATCCCGCAGTTTAGCGGGATCGAGTCGAACATGGATCGAGTTGAATCCGCAGCGTTTATGCGACCCGATCCAGTCCGGTCCGATCCCTCGATCCTAGTTCAATCCGGATTGAAATGCTCGCATAACCAGCACTATTGTTACGAATCCGGAGAAAAATCCTGCAACTTGAGAAGGTATGCAATTTCAACTCTCCCTTGTAGAAATAGTTGTAGAACAAACATCCTCTGGATTTTGAGTATGAAAAAAAGCGGTTTATTCGCCTAATTTTATTATACCACTGGGCATTTCACTGAAATAATTTCAGACCACCTGTCCACTATCTTTTTAGCGAAAACGGCGCAAGATAATGAAATTCTGACGAAACTTCACCAATGTATATCGACCCCAAAGAATTCAGGTAAAATATAGCCGACCCCGAAAAACCGGCCCTAAGGGCCTAATTGGGCTGTTTCTCGACGTTTTCTTGTGGGACAGATGCTTTTTTTTTTATTTCGGAAATGGATTGTACACTTAAAAATAAGCATTATGAGTCGAGGCCGTTTTTTGAACAAAAAATGGCCCTTTCTCAAGTCAAGGGCCATTAAAAAAAAATTACAGACCATTTTGAATCGCTCACCGTGACCTTAAAAATTGTCGGATTTAAAAAAAAAACTAAAAATATTCTGAATCAATAGATCAAGGACTTTCTTTTGACGTATCATAACCTTATTTTCTGCGAAAAGAAATTGGGGCCCCCTCCCCCTAAATTTTGGGGCTTTGGGGGCCTCTACGAAAAAAATTTCTAATGGCAAGGTATAGGTTGTGATACATCATTTGAAAGCTCTTGAAAAGACGAAGAAAATGGTCTAAACTGGAAGTCAATCCGATCATTTTAACGAGAGTTACAGCCTGACGTCTACCTCTAAATTTTGGGGCTTTGGGGGTGGGGACCCTTTGAGTAAAATTGAAATGACAGGGTACCCGGTTATAAATTGTTTGGAAGCCCTTGAAAAGGCAAAGAAAATAGTCCAAACCAGTTCTAAATTCGATAATTTCAACGAGAGTTACAGCCATTCAAAGAGTTGAAGTATTTTTCTTGTATTCGCGGGATTTTGTATGTGGTTGTGATTGTTTTCTATGGTCTCCTCGATGTATCCTCCACGAGAAAAACACTTATTTTTTCCTTGAATTTGTTGGGGTCGATTTACATTGGAAAAGTTTCGTCAGAATTTCATTATCTTGCGCCGTTTTCGCTAAGATAATTTGGAGAAGTCGGCCAATGATCGCCTTTTCTATTGATTTTGTCAATTCTTGGCCGACTTCTCCATTTTCAGGGAAAATTATCTCGTTATTGGTTTGCGAATTGGAAAAACTTGTAAGGACCAAAAATGCATTTTTTTTTCTTACGAACTTTTGAGTAATGCTAATCGTTTTTGGGTTTAATGAAACCGGAAGCACATGTTTTCACATAATTTGGCAAAAAAAGGTGAGAAAAATCAAGAAAAACCTCCAAAACCCCTCTCAAATTTTTGCATGTAGCATTTTCACTGCCAAAATCGGCAATAGCGCTTAAAATTACAACAGAGTACCGATTTGCGAGCATTTAGAACAATTCACGAGGGAGTATGACAATTTTTCAATTTGTTTTTCGGAAACTTTGCAACATTTGTAACTCGAAAAGACTACAATTTTCGGACCCATGTTTACAGGCAAAAAAAGTCTTATTTTGACCCCAAAAATACGTGATGGTGAAAAGGTTTGCTATGAATTTTGGGACACCCTGTGTATCTGTATGTATAATATACCCACTATTATTTTTTATCTATCCTCTGAACAAGAAAAGATTTGGCAGCGCACCAATTTTTTCGTTTGTCTGTCTAATTAGAATTTGGGTGGAAAAGTTGCATGACCGCGACTGAAGTAGATTTTCACCTATTAGAAGAAGAAAAAAACTCCTATTATGTGCCCAACGAATTGTGCCTGACTTTTTCTACATACAGGGCGTGGTTGTAATAAAAGACCCACATTGAATATCTCGAAATTTACGAAAAAATTCGAGAATCGCTACAACACGTGTCTAATCATTTTTGGGGGACTTCTATTAGGGGGTCGGAATTTAACCAGGGGGAGAGTGGCCACTGGACCCCCAAAATCACATTACTCTTTTAGGGACCCTATTATTTGGTATTGAACTTCCAAAAATAACGTGATAAAAGAAATTTGCTGACACAAACCGGACATCGATTATTCGCTCTCAAATGGCAAGCGGTCATTATAAAAAGTCCATTTTCCAAAAATTCATCTCGATGAAACGGCTTTAGAAGACTTCTACCACGATTTAAGCAGCACATAATTAGTGAACTGTTACTTTGTGCCAAAAAAATGTCAAATTGAAATTATGTTTTAGAGAAAAACTGTTTTTTTCTTGGTTGCCACGAAAATTAAATTTTTTCAACGTCTAATTTTTCCGAGTTGGGATGGTTGCCGCACAAGAAAATTGAAGTTTTTTTTTCTTTTTTAAATTTCAATACGAGCTTTCAATAAAATCGACCCAGCTGGAAAAATACAAAAATCCTTTCTATGTATATCATTGCCTCTACTTGTCGACCCCATCATTTTTTTTTCTTTCCTTGAAAGCTTGTACTATCGACGAATTAAAGATTGTCGCGAGATTTTCACGACCTAAGTTTCGCCTTCAAGGTTCCTGTTCGGCCACTCTTCATACTCCTCACACCTTGCAGGCGAGGTGCCAGTGTGGTTGGGGCGGGAAAGCCGCAGCAGATCAGTCCCACACTCCCACCCATAACTGAACATGCGTGAAAAATCTTGCGACAGTCTTTAATTCGTCGATAGTACATATATGTCGCAGGCAAATCGTAATCGGCTTGCAAAAGGCTCGCAAAGAGCAAGCCGCTTATTTATGATCAGAAAAACTTCAAACACACTTCATCTAACACACCGCATGATGAAACCTGATGAAACCATCATTTCGTCAGCTGAATGGCTTTCAAATGAGCTAATAATGTAAATCTTTATACAATTATTTTGTAAGTCAACATTACGCGCTTGATCTGAATTTTTTCTGATCATAAAGACATACACACGTGCATACGTACGACATACATACGTACTTACCAGTACAGTAGCGTACACAGGAATTTCTCTTTCTCTCTCTTTCCCCATTTGAACACGTGTGTAAGAAAATGACAGAAATAGGGGCGCGATCGTGACTTCAGCCCCTATCGCTTTCCTTATCTAGTACGTACACTCAAACAGGAAATAAAGAGCGAGAGAGACTAATTCCTGCTCACGTCATTGTACCAGTATAACTTCGAGCTGAAAAACATATGTATAACTCTAAATTATTATTCGCGACAACTTTGTGCACTGTACTTACTGTAGTTATGACATTTCAAAAAATTGAGGAAAGACGGGCATTTCAATGGATTACCTTATTTTGTTTGCCTTCGTTCCATGGAACGGTCTCCGTTTGTTGTTTGCATTCAAGCCCCTTCAATTTTCTCGTGCGGCAACCATCCCAAATTTGGAAAAATTACATGTTGACAAAATGTAAATTTCTCTAAAATCTCTCTGTAAATTTTTCTCTTTGCCTAGAGGCAAGGAAGGAAAAATAAATGCAAAAGTAATTACGGTTTGACATCTTTTGGCATCAAGGAACTTTCATCGTGTCCTAAAAAAGGGTCTTCTTTTTACTTTGACCACTTGACATTTGAGAACGAATAAATAGATTAAGGTTTGGTTTGCTTAAAAAAAAAGTTTTTTTACGCTCTTTTTGCAAGTGCATAAAAAAACAGGGTCCTCATAAGATAATTACGATGTTTGGGGGTCTATACCTTCTTCTCACCCTCCCCTGAGGAGCTTGGGGAATTACAACCCCCTAAAAAGATGACCCCCTTAAAATGATTGGACGCATGTATCAGCGATTTTAAAAAATTTTCGTGAATTTCGAGGTATTCAGGGTGGGTCCTTTTTAAAATCACCTGCATAATGGCTGTGGAAAATCTGGACATTTTATGTTGATTGCATTGAGTTCTTTTCTTGTTGATATGCTTTTATTTATTGATTACGTTTTTTGATATAAAAAGGAGCTGCGTTGTACAATTTTGCTTCAGACAATTTAAGGGTCGATTCAGAAGCAAAAAACCTGCAAAAACGACGATGGTAGCACTAACATGAACAACCGACAATATCCACTCCTAAAATCGTTATTTCATACTCGCGGCCGAAATGACGGCACTATAGGCACTGGTAAGTGATAATGGGAGATTCTCATCTAATAATACTGTCACTCCAACAAGATTAAGTGGCCAATTAGAGACGACTTTCCTTTCGGCATCGGTGCCACCATATAGGTATCACTGTACCATTAATTGGCTGTTAATCACTCCTCTTGGTGACTAGTTACTCCGTAAATTTTTTTTTTTTCGAAAATCAAATAACTCACATTCACGAACGGGGATCCTCCCCCTCCTTTCTCTTTATGGATTGTTTGTTAGATTTTAATAATCGCTATTTATCTTACCAGCATAGTATCTACTGTACGAGTTCGAAATCATATGGCCTTCATAGGCAATCCGAGACTCGGCGCTCAAGAAAGTCTGGATATCGGAATAAGTTCAAATTTTCAAACGAACCTACGTTGCTTTGTTGAAAAAACGCCCAATATATATGTTGCTCGTGTTTTCCTGAAATTTCAGAGAGAGAAAGCGGGGGGGGGGAGGAGAGGCGGTTCAGCCGGCGCGGCGTGATATAGTATAGCACGATGAAAGAGAGGGGAGTCTTTACTAGAGAATAATTTTCACGACTGATAAATAGCATGCAGGAGGTCGCTCAGATTCAGATTTCCTTCTCGAAACGGTATCCGGAAGGCTTACAATAAAATAATTCCTGGTGTTTTGATTTTCTTTAAAAAACCGAGAAAGTCGGATAGAAACGACATTGGTGAAAAACGAGAAGTTTGCAACATGAGAAAATATATTGCGTGAAGCTCATATATGGATTTACTATGGGGGAGGGGGTACCCGTTACCATCTCACTATCCCTCCGAAATTTGACACAAGGATTTTCTTAAAACCTTTCAGACGGAAAGAGGAATCGTATCATCTTACAGGAATTCTCCTATACCCCCCTCCCTCTCCACAGCTCAAAGATCAAATCCACCGGTGGTGAAACCAGGGATCACGATAAATGCGACTGGTGGCGGCGGCGCCGCGCCGCGGTGCGACGATTCCTTCAAAAGTTGTAGACACATTGACTTTAAAAGCTCACTCACGTGAAGTCATGCCATTTTTCTTTAAAAGCATTAATGTCATATTGTCCTCCGTACGTTTCTGCGAACCCGTTAAATCAATCTGAAAAAATAGTTTACGCGGTCTGGATTTCTCAATTCCTCACGGTGGTGGTTCAAATTGAAGGCGTGGGTTCGTATGAAAATCAATACCTTCACGAGTCGTATCGTTGAACCTTTCGATAGTATTGGTGTACCAAGTCCTTTGATAGGTCCAATAAACATGAATACAAAATGTCGACAGAATCTACTGAAACGCATTAATATGTTTCAGGGTCATTTCAAACTAGATTGTAAGATGCGACGTACGCATGTAGATAAAGGAGTATATTTACTTTTGCTATATTAATAACGAAAGAAAAAAGAAGAAAAATGAAAAAACGGTGATACACTTTACTCGTATTTCCGCGTTGACCCCTTCCCGCCACTGAATTCAAGCATTTTCCTGACGGAAAGCATCGGGGGGGGGGGGGGTACTTTGGTAACGCTGACAAAACCTTTGGATAAAAATGACCCAGCAAACGACTTTAATTTAGCCAACTACAGCACGGGCCGGATTTACCAACGCTGGCGCTCTAGGCCGCGGGCTGGTCGCCGAAGGCGCCCCTCCTCCTCTCCTCCTCCTCCTCCTCCACTCCTCCTCCTCCTCCTCGTCCTCTCCTCCTCCTCTCCTCCTCTTCTCCTCCTCCTCCTCTTCCTCCTCTCCTACTCCTCCTCCTCTCCTCCTCCTCCTCCTCTTCTCCTCCTCCTCCTCCTCTCCTCCTCTCCTACTCCTTCTCCTCTCCTCCTCCTCCTCCTCCTCCTCCTCCTCCTCTCCTCCTCCTCTTCTCCTCCTCTTCCTCCTCCTCCTCCTCCTCCTCTCCTACTCCTCCTCCTCTCCTCCTCCTCCTCTCCTCCTCCTCTTCTCCTCCTCCTCCTCCTCCTCCTCTCCTACTCCTTCTCCTCTCCTCCTCCTCCTCTCCTCCTCCTCCTCTCCTCCTCCTCCTCGTCCTCCTCCTCCTCCTCCTCTCCTCCTCTCCTCCTTCTCCTCACGACTCGTTTCACCCTTCCATTCATCCTGTCCTTCCCCCTCCCATAATTTTTACTCACTAAACACAAGTCAAAAGGTCTTTATGGAATGTGTACGAGATTATAAGGAAGTGTATGCACGTAAACTTTGAAGTAACTCTTTAATGGGTCTGTTGCAAACTTTTGCTACAACGATAAAAAGTTATTATTCCAATGTAAAATCGCCTGAAAAGTCCATTGGTGGCATCATTAAGTCATGAAATACAATAACAAACTCACAAGAGGCGTTTATTGAAATCCAAGATGGCGGCAAAATATCGAGGAATCTGAATGTATGCACCGTGATCATCTAAGGATTGCCAACGTTTACAACCTCATTGGAGGTAGAGGTTATGTGTTTGTTTACGTTGTGATTGGTTGTGATCGATGTTGTGAAGTTGGCTATCCTTGGATGTTCGTGGTGCATGCATACGGATTGCTCGATATTTTGCCGCCATCTTGGATTTCATTAAACGCTTCTTGTGAGTTTATTATCTCATTTCGTGGCTATCTGATGCCACCATTGGACTTTTCAGGCGATTTTACATTAGATTAAACACTCTCAATCGTTGTAGCAAAAGTTTGCAACGGACCCATTGCCATTAGATCAGTTCGTCGTTGCGATCCTTACCTTATTCGTGTCCAAGGATTGAAAAACAAAGATTATTTCCTCATGTTTTTTTCAACTTCCCATTCTCTTCATTCTTCTTCAATTTTTTCCTCGTTGTAAAATACCGCCTTTTCGCTCAGAATGCTTCTGCCCGCGCCTAGTTGGCCTTATGGGAAATCCAGCCTTGACTGTATCTTTGATTCAAAAATCTCACTAGTTAGGCGTACAAAACATTTAGTTAGGTCAACTCAAGTCTTTTGCTGGGCCGTTTTGTCAGCGCCGTCAAAGCCTTTTTTTCTGTTTTTTTACTTCTTTCTTTGTAGAAGATAACATTTTTTTTCTTTCTCCCCACTTTGAATAATATGGTCGCCTGGGTCATAGTACCATCGTATATAAAATTGGAATTAATAAAAAGCTGATTTTTTCGTATACCGTGTATAAACTGTGGCTGATTTTTCCCTCTCTATTTATAAATATAACTACTTATTGGGGATATACCAACCACCCGCAGTGCGTGCACTCGTGCAGAGGACGTAGGACGAATTAAGTTATCATTTTTGGGGCGAGTTGTTTGAAGAGTGGCTAAAGGAAAAGAAGGAGTTATAATATATTGAAAGTATCTCACCTCAATTTGATTTATCTCTCTGTTTCCGTCAGACTCCGAAGACTTACGACTCTCGGTCTGCTTTCTTCCTGAATAAAACCTCGTCGTACTGATATACTAACCAACACCCTCATTTTTACCGCTGTTCGAACTCGACGTTCCTTCATATCTCAAAGGAGCCACGGATTTCAAGAAATTCTGTTGCCGCGAAATATTTGACCGCACAGTGGTCGAAAAACTCAGAACTACGCAAGATTGAGGTCGTTATAGAAGAGTGTAGGGGGCACACCTAGACAGACAATCTTTGGAATATACCAACGTTATTTCTCGTATTACATATGATGAATAGGAATGCAAATTCATTTTGAGCATTGGCTTTTCTTCGAGAAACGCTTTCAAATCAAAAGTTAAAGAAGTAGGCAAGTATTGTGTTCATTTGAAGGAATAAAAATTGAAAATTCGCCGAAGATTATAGGTCTATATAGGTGCGCATACACTTCTGAAACGAACTCTAAACTTGAAGGAGATCAAAATCAACAAGTCTTATGCAAAACAATATAGACCCATAGATGTATAAGAAACATTTTAAACATTTCTTTGAAATCCCGCCAGAGTCTTGTCGAAAATCTTTCCTAAATCTTTCAAAAATAATTTTGAATCATGCGTGAATGCTCATGCCAATGGTTTACCTCGAATTAATTATATATATAAAGCTGACGGCCCTCCAAAATGTTTTTTTCTATTTCCCGAAAATTGGCCGAAGCGATTTCCCTCAAATTTGGCCCGATGATTCTCTAGGGTATATTTCTAGGAGATTTTGTGGAAATTTTTCTCGAAAAAGTCGTCTGGGAGCGCCGCAAATTGAATTTTAAAATTAGAGGGGGGAACTGGTTCCGTCGCTTGCCTTCCCTCCTTTGAGCCGTGTTGCGCTGGACTCTCTGATCTGTCCCTTCCCCCGCCTGCTCTACGCTCGGCTGAATTTCACCGAGCAATGCAGTGTGAGTGGTGGAGGGAGGAGTTGGTTTTCTCGCGAATTTCTTGAGCGCTTGGTCTTTCAAATTTTCAATTTTCGTTGCCCGTCTTAACCCTTTCAATCCTGAAAACACTTTTTGTTCAGGGACGGAGTTTTGGCTATCATAGCTGATCTGGGCACAAATTTCTCATTAAAAAAATGTGCATATCATGTTTTTATTTTTCCATAAGATTCTATTTTATTCTGATGGACATTGAAATGTACACCAGGGATGAAAGGGTTAAGACTGTTGCAACTCCCTCGGTCCTAACGCACATCGTTTAAACCCGAGCGCTCCGATGATTCTTTTGATCCATCATTTTTTGTCACTACTTCGTCAATCGGTCGTTTAACAACCATGATTCTTTAAATAAAAAACAAACTTGCATAAACCAACTGTCAAAGTGCCAACTAGCCCGTACCTCTAAAATGCTGGCGGTTGAGGGCATCCGTGTGGTGTCCGGAACGGCTTGTATTTTATACGCCTAAACCGATGACCTTTGAAATTTCCCAATCTATTTCTCATAATACACAGTAGAAATAAATGAAAATGAATTCGAGCGTTGGCTTTTTGTTGAGAAACACTTTAAAATTAACCATTTAAAGACAAGATTAGTTCGTAAGATCTCTACTCATTTGTTTATATAGGGAGGGTAGTTAACTGTTCGTACTCTGGGGAGTTGGAATTGCCTATACGATAAATTGAAGGCTCCCGACGAAATCTTATCTTGAAAGGGTCCTGCATCGGTAATCGAGTTTATTCGGGATCGTGAGACTGGAACAATGTGAAAAAGACTAGAGGGGAAAAACGAGTTAACTCGGGCTTAGTCCATACGGGGTTAAAAGATTCAGGTGGAGGCAATATTTGTTTTGATACAAAGGAATGAAAATTCAAAATTGAAACTCGCCAAAGATTAATCGTTGAGCTGAGCCTACGCCTCTGAATCGAACTCTTCACCTATGCCTCGCTCATTACCTTTCGCTGAAAAAAATTAGGAAACTGTGATTGATCATTTTTTTTTGTAATTCAAGAGGACTTTTATATTCAATCAACGAAAATATTTGTGGACACCTGATAACGATACTGAAAAGGGACAAAGATACAAAAGAGGCCAGTTTTATACGTATTTAAACTATGACTATGAGTACTGTACTGAGACAATACAGTAAAACCAACGAGTCATATAGCGACAGAGAGGCTATAATACATATTATAAGTCCTATCTGAAAGTGTGACAGCATGCGGGCGATCTGAATCAAGTTTGTTTGCCTCACTTTTTTAACCTTAAAACAAAAGCTGTAATTAATCCTGGGGAAATTGGTTTTAAACGAAAGTGCAGGTGTTTCAGAGTGGCTATCTGGACACAGAATTCTAATATAACTATACAGGCGAGAAAATTTTGCATATTTCTGTTACGGGTCAGTTTCTTTGTCGAGCAAATAATCTTTCCAAAAGAATTAGTTTCATTGATTTCTTTGTCCAGATAGCCGCCCGCTCCAAAACAATTTTATAGCTTTATTTCAAATGGATTAAATCCTTCCAGAAGAAACAGTAATATCGATGTCAGTCTCCAGACAGCCACTCTAAAACACTTGCACTTTCGTTTATAACCAATTTCAAATGTAAGTATCTGTCACAATTTTTTTTTAAACATTTAAAGGTTAAAAAATAATAAGAGGCAAACAAACCGTGCCTGTGTGAAAAACGTCCATAAGAGATTTCCATCACGGCTATAGAGCTCGTTTCAGAAGTGTAGGCGGACCAGAACCATAATCTTTGGCGAATTTTCAACTTTTATTCCTTCAAATCAATACCGAATTTGCCCCTGACTTTGTTCTTTTGTGTTTAAAGTTTTCCTCGTTGAAAAGTGAACCCTCAATTTCATTTTTATTCATTTTCATCGAATAATATCAGAAATAATGTTGACAAATTCCAAAGATTATCGGTCTAGGTCCGCCTACACTTCTGAAACGAGCTCTACCTCCGTGAAAGTTTCAATAGCCCGCCCCCACAATTCCTCTCTATATATCGCTGTAGCTTGTTGAGTAAAACCCAACTCCAGGATTGCTCCTGTGACGGACATTGCAGACTTTTATGACTGCTGGAGAATTCTGCCTACTTTTGCTTTTGGCGACCACTCAAACTCCCTATTCAAAGCTTCTTCCTCTTTAAGCATAAAGCGGGTCTTGATTGGTACACAACTGGGCCTCGGCTAAGCTACGGAACGCAGGCTTTTGTTCCACAGGAAACCGCGCCGGCCCCTCCGTCCAAGCTTAGCCGTACTTTGTTTTGACATCAGTGATGCCAATGCTTATTACTTTTTTGCATCAATTAATCGACAGTGTAGTGTTAACTTTAACGCTACATAAGAATTGATTGTGTTTTCGATGATTCTTTAACAAGTAGGTACTGTGAACTCCTAGAATCCATTCAAATGCTTATTTTCATTAATATAGTTTCGTAAAAAGGGGGTCATTTCAAGTTGGTATTGCACTTTTGGAAAAATTGAGTTAGCTTACTTTTTGAACATGTTGACGAAGTCTTATTATGTTACCTTATATTCTATAACGTTTAGCACATTTGGGAACAAATATGGCGGAGCTACGCATGGTAACGCAGGTTTCATCGTGGGATTCACAGTGGCGTAGTAAGGGGGGGCGGAGGGGGCGGCCCGCCCCGGGTGACACCATCGGAGGGGTGACACCCTGAGTAAAAAGGGAAGAAAAGAGAGGAGAAAGAAAAGAAAAAGGAAAAGAGAAGAGAAAAGAGAAGAAGAAAGGGGGGAAAAAAAAAGGAAAAAGGGGGAAAACGAAGGGAAAAACCCCCAAAAGAAGAGAAAAGAGGAAAAACTGGAAGTAAGGAGGAACAAGTGGGAGGAAAAGAGGCTGAGGAGAGAGCCTGCGCAAAATAGAGTTCGAAAAAAGTATCACCTCGGCTAAATAATGGTGTCACCCTGAAGTAAGAGGGTGCCACTTTGGACGAAAAGTTTCACGTGCCACTTTGAATGGAGATTGGCACCCTAAAATAAGAGGGTGCCATTCTGAACGGAAAGTGACACCCTAAAGTAGGAGGGTGCCACTCTGAACGAAGGGTGTCGCCCTGAAGTATAGTAGAGTGCCAGCTTGAACTAAGAATGGCACCCTACAGCAGGGTGATTCAGGAAAAAGAGATCTGGAGGGGGTGTCCAAAAGGGCTTAAAAGCAATTCCAGAGTAATTCAGAGAGGCTGAATTTTTCAAAATTGTCTAAATAAAGCTTTCCACGGAAAAAAAGGCCACAGAGTTCCTAAGGTACCTACCTAAAAGTGTAGCTCCAGAGATGCTTCAATTTTAAAACAAATTGCGCAAAAATTCAAAAAAACAAGGGATCTGGATGATTAAAAGGAGGCCAGTAACAGCTCCTGAGTAGCTCAAAGTTTCAACGCATTTTCCACAGAAGGCATTACATAAATGGGGTTCGGTAGACTCAAAGGAACTAGAAAAAACAGCCCCAGAGAGGCTGGAATCTTCAACACTTAATGGGCATGGCATTTCATAAGATAGAGGCTCTGGAACTGGGAGAGAGAAAAAACTTAAAAATTAGCTTTAGAGAAACCTTAATTTTCAAAATTTTCTGGGGGAGAACCCCCAGACCCCCCTCTATCGATTGGGGTTATTTCGGCCCTTACACCGCTCTCGCATTTCAAAATGGCTGCCCTTAGAGCGTTCTTGCATTCGCCCCTGGCAAGGTGTGGTTGGGATTTACGACCTTGAAAGTATACGTACTACATAAGAAGCAACTTTAAAATTTGAACCGTCCGCATGTGCAAATTACACTCACAGTTTTCAGTAAACTTGTTTGTAAGCAAAAGCTAAGGTAAAAGTCCGAGAATTTATGTTAGTTAATCTGACCGAATTTCAGCGCGGAGATGGCAAAAATATGGGCTCTCGGGATCGTAATTTTTCAAAATTTACCCGGGGGAGGGCCCCCGGACCCCTTCCCTATTCTGGGGGGGGGGGGTGTCCCCCAGACCCCCCCCCCCCCCCCCCCCCCCCCATAGAGGGTGACACTAAAGTGTTCCGCCCCGGGTGCCACTGAGCCTTACTACGCCACTGGGGATTCAGTCTAATAATTTATCTTTAGCTATCAGTTATAGAAACACACAGAGGGAATTGTCAAAGTAGATAGCAGAATCTCTCATGGTAACTGTTGGAGCTCCGCCATTACGCCAAAAGTCAATGTGTGACTTTGTGAGTGAATTTCAAGATTTTTTAGTGTACTAATTGTCATTTTTGTGGTTTTTACGCAAGAATCAGCTACCTATTCTATCGCATGTACAGCGAAAGTTAGCACAAGACCATCATTGCCAATAGTCAATCGAATATATTCCGCGTTTTAAATAGACGTGACATCCGCGGGACAGGAACTTAGTGTCTCCGCCAATCTTCACGTTTTTCATTCTAATGGAGTTTATTCAATTAAGATCCCTAAATTTCAAGGATCGCCTTTCAGACAACGCGCCGCAACCCACAGAGCATGCATGCATTTACATTTGCCCCCGGAGTCGTTGACCCGCTCCGCGCCGCAGCCGCCGTGCCCGACAAACTCATGCTTGAAAGTTATCTGCTCACCTGTCTGTATGTTCGTAAAACTCAAAGAGCTACGTGGGTTCGAGAGTAAGGCATGTATGTACCACAAGTCAAAAGAACTCAAAAGACTACCGCAAGTTCTACTTTACAGTTAGCTCTAAAAGTTCTCAGTCAAGCCTATACACATCCTCAATTACTCATACATTCTAAGCACACCTTTGTTCATAAGATGTTTTATAAATATATGTATACTTAGGTACCTATAAATAATCAATATGTTAAACCCGTTGACATACCTCATGGGTGACATTTGAGGGGGGGGGGGTTGATCAACAGTCAAATTTATGTATTGAATCATTGTTGCCAGATCGAGGGTAAAAAGCCGTATCGTCCCCCATTTAAATCAATGCAAAACGTACGGCTTTTTCACCCCAATCTGGGGACATTGCATTGAATAGTCCCAATTATAAAATAATCGATACTTTTGTCAAAAAGGAGGAGTGGCGCTACCTACCCCAAACTAATTCTCATTTAACTGGTAGCAAGGTGTATGGAGGAACAGGTATACGGACAGGAGGTGGAGCTAATATTTGAGCGTGCATACGTATGATTATTGAATGTGTTTAGGCGACAGATAGGCACGTCACGATGGTATAGGGGGATTGTGTGGCTGGGACCAAATAATGTTCGGTCCCGAGCGTAAGCTCTTTGATTGGTCGAAACCGCACGCAAGAAGTACGCGATTCAATGCTCGGGACCGAACATTATTTGGTCCCAGGAGTAGGTGACAGTCACGTCACACGTAGAGAACTACGTTATCGTGGAGAACTAAGTCACTCAAAACCCCTTAAGCTCCGCCTCTTGTCGACATACATGTTCCTCCAGGGACCTCTATAATGGCCCTTATCGATACCTCTCCTTTCGAATTCCGGCTAAATAGCTCTATAAATGTTGATGCATTTCCGGTGCCAAATCGGATATACACCACGTTTCTCCTCCTCGAAATGGAACAGATGAAAACGAACAACGCACATAATTACTAATATAAAAACAACTTAAAAGGTGCGCTTATCCTTACAGTGTTCAAAGTTGTCATCGATATATCCATTACATGTTGCAACTTGTAAGCTTTTTCAGGGATTTCTACTGGGACATGATGCTGTGTAGTGTGTAGCCCACGCCCCAGAGCACGTCTCTAGAAACGCTTACAAATTTTCCATAAAACGCGCGATTTATTCGAACCGGAAGTCTCTTTGAGCGCATCGTTCCCCGATTTTCAAGGTGACAGACTGCAGCAAGAGCCGAGGGAAACATTTCGCTGTAATTGAGGCTTTTCCCGCGAAGTACAGGCCAACAGGTGCGCTTTTCCGTCGAAATACGCATTTAATTAATAATGCTGGCAATAAGAGCATACGTTATGTGTGAACGGTCCCTTCTGTTGCTTTCCGTTCCAAGCATGAGATGAGAGTCCCTTCAAGGAAAAAGTTTGTCACGAGTATATGCACTGCAAGGTGTAGCTCAATAAAATGAAGAGGTTCTTGCAAACTTTTGGGAGGGTACTGATAACGTCGACACCCATAACGCCGACGACCATAACGCCGACGATAATATCCTCGAAAATGAAAAGACCGGATAATTAACACCGACGTGCATAACCCCGAAAATATAATAAATCCTTCAAGAGTGTTCATAGCACCGACGTCCATATCCTAGACGTTCATATCCACGACGTTTATAACCCCTACGTTCATATCCCCGACGTTTTTAACCCCTACTTTAACTCGACAATTATATCACTCACACCATAACGCCGACAATTATAACACTGACAGCCATAACGCCGACAATTATAACACTGACAGCTATAACGCCGACAGTTATAACACTGACAGCCATAACGCCGACAATTATAACACTGACAGCCATAACGCCGACAGTTATAACACTGACAGCCATAATGCCGACAGTTAAAACACTGACAGCCATAACGGCGACAAGCATAGCATAGACAGTTATAACGCCGACGACCACAACGGCGACAATCATAGCACCGACAGTTACAACACCGACAGCCATAACGCCGACGACCACAACGCCGACAAGCGTAGCACCGACAGTCCATAGCCCCGACTATCTATATCCTCGCCAGCCGCAGCTGCGAACTGCCGCCGCGCCGCGCCGTGGACCTCGCGTGTAGCGCTTCAAGAAAGAGAGGGAGAGGCGACGATCAGCATCCGTTTGATCGGTTCGACTTCCCCTCACTACGCATTCAGTCTGCACTTATTGCTGTTAATTTATCTGCTACGCATTATAAATGTCTTATACCTCGTTTTGTACGAATTCAATCAACACCTTCTGCTCACATTTTTTTTTTTTTTTACTTTTTCATTCTTACAATAGGTGTATTCATGAATTTTTCCGGGGTGGGAGGGGGCACAAATCAATTTCGTGTTAAGCGTCTAGGATCCTTAACATAAAATTGAATTGAAACTAAGGCACTGAAATTGTGAAATTGCCATTCGGTGTTGTTACCCAAAAAGAAAAAAAAATTAAAAAGTTTGTAACTTTGGCAGGCATATGAGATATGAAAGCAAAGACTTAGCATTGAGTTTTTTCTCGGGCAGGCTTGCTGCCAGAGACGGAACCTGCGGAGGAGGGGTGCTGATTCCTCCTGAAGGCTGGAAGTCTATGAAGAGCATCCTCAGCTGGGGGGGGGGGGGGGCTCGGAAACCCTACCGCTAGAAAAAATCGGGTGCACCCTCCTCAGAGAAAAAATCTGACAGCTCTAAGAATGTTTTTTTTTTTTTCTGCTACTTTTTTTTAACTCCCAAAAATAAATAGCTTGCTTTCAAAGATACATAAATTAAGTGATGGAAACCTGCCTGCAGTGGCGTCGCGTGCAATTTGGCAACAATGTATTCTATCCCAGGGCCGTAGCTACCATAGGGCAAGCCGGGCATTGCCCCGGGGCCCCCGAGCCTCGAGGGGCCCCCAACGGACTTTTTTTTTTTTTTTTTGCAGTGTCAGTAAATATACTGTCGCTCCGATTCACTTAAATCCTTAAAAATCCCATTGTTCACATCGGTTTCTGTTGTATATAAGAGTTAAGTTATTAATGTCTCTCGTATTTGCTTAAGTAGATTTTTTTTTTTTTTTTTTTTTTTTGGGAGCAGGGGCCCAGAGGGTTTGGGGATCCACCGCAATGTGAGATCTGCAGGGACCTTATATCTACGTAACTGGTATTGGCATATAGGGCACGTGGGCCCCAGTCCCCATGTTAGCCTGTGTAAGAATTTTTTGGAAACTTCTATCTGGAAGACCTCTTTCTGAATCAAAGGCTAAAAGTTTATTTCCACCCAGAAAATGTTTTCTTGGTTCACTCTCAAATTAAACTAAAAAACCCCATTAAATCTTCGTTTTCAAGAGGTCAAATTTCAATTTTTTTTCGAGGGAGGACCCCCGAACCCCCCATAAGTCTGAAGGGTATTCCATACCCCCAGACCCCCCGCTATATGGGTGTGAAAAAAGGGGAAGCATCACTTAACCACCCCCGCCCCAAAATAATCTCAAACTGCACCACTTTTTGAATGCTTCCTTGCCACGATCCTTGGATAGGCTGTTTTTTTAGGAGCAAGCAGTAAGAGAAAAGAAAAATAATAATATCCACAAGGACACACACTTGTAAATATTTATAATTATACAAATTAAAAAGAGCTGAAGTTTTCTTACTATGGCTATTGATAGAAAGGAAATGGGGGCTTTATGCTGGTAGCCTAAATTTTCGCTCAATTTACGATTTAAACAAGTTCGATATTTATTCTTTTTTCGTGTCCAAAAATTGCTCCAAAGTGCACCTGTGAGTGATTAAATTTGCAACATTTTCTGACGGGAGGATTCCCAGACCCTACTTTAGATTGGGAGCCCCCCACACCCCCAGTCACCTTCCCCAATTTTTGGGGGGCCCCCGAAATGCATCTTGCCCCGGGTATAGCTACGGCCCTGTTCTATCCATTTAAACTCATGGAAAATATCGAATTCAGGGGGTGCACAGTGCACAAGGAAAATTCAATGTATTTAATGAGTTTAAATGGAACAGTTGCATTGTTGCCAGATGGCACGCGACGCCACTGCCAGCCGGACAACTTTTCAATTGGTTAGTTGGATGTAAAAATTTTAGGCGAAAGTAAGGAAAAGGAAATTTTGAATATCCTTTCCTTGGACATTTAAATTAAATGCTCGTGTGATATAAAAAGATGGGAAAATGAAGTCATGTCATGACCTATCTTTTTCTAGAACATGCTTTTAAGTGTATTGTCAATGAGGTAAAGATAGTCTCGAGATTTTCAGACATTTTCAGTTATGCGTGTGAGTGTGGGGCTGATCTGCAACAACAGCTCCCTCACCCCCCCCCCCCCCCCCCCCGAACTGGTCACTCGCTTGCAAGATTTGAGGAGTATGAATCGTGGCCGAGGTCAACCCTTGAAGGTCAAACTCATATTGCGGAAATCCCACGACAATCTTTGATTCGTTGATAGTACAAAGAGAGAGGAAGTCAAGTTTCAAGTGCTATTGTGCGCCTTTGTCCGTTGACTCTTCCTCATTACCGCACACTTACATTTCGTCCAGTTTTGGAACTCAAATAAGGAGAGTCCTCAAAACCCCACCCCATTTTTGCTTGTGCTTCTGCATACCGGAGGAGCTTTAGCATTGAGAACTCTGAGTAGCGGTTGTACCATTCTTCATTATTTTCGGCAAATTTTCTTGTTTAGGGGGCATCCCCACCCCTCCCCCAGCCTCTCTAGGGGGCCCCCTATGGAGACTACCTCAACCGATTCAAACAACAACCCCTGTCTCGAGATGTATTGTTTGAAAGGACTTACAATTCTAAGACTTCTGTCGCCAACCGGAAATTGAAATCACAGCAGGAAAATTTCTCGAGCCGAGGCAAGTGTCAAGTTGATATCAAGTAAAGTGTCTGAATTATTGTAAGTTAAGGATCCTTACTTCTCACCGCATTGGCAGATACAGGGGGGGAGGGCGAAGGGAGCGATCGCCCCTCCCATTCGGCCGACAAAAAAGGGAAAGAGGGGAAGGAAGGGCGAAAGAAGGGGGAAAGAAGGGGACAAAAAAGAAAAAGGGGCAACCAGGGGTGAAAATACCAAGTTCGCCCCCCCCCTCGTTCGCGGGGGCTGGATCCGCCGATGTCTCATAGGTTTGCGAGTGAAGAACCCTCGTGAACCGGAGCCCCGCCTTAGCCGGAGTCAGAAGCCCCCTCGGTCCCCCAATGTCATAAAACCTATTTTTTTCCGTTAAGAGGTAACCTCTCCCCATGTTCAATCGAAGTCTAACCGCTTCAAAACCAATGGTGTATAAGTACGCTTGAAAAGGGGAACACAATCAGTGGCGTAGCCAGGAATTTTTCGGGGGGGGGGGGGGTCCGAGGTCCGAAAATCGTCAAGGGGGGGTTCAAAGATACTAATTTGGTAAAAATTGTCTGAAAATACCAAAAATGACCTTATTTTGGGACAGATTTTGGTGTCAAGGAGAGGGGGGGCAGACCCCCCTAAATCCCCCTTGGCTACGCCACTGATCACAATATGTATACGTGTATAATCGAGACCGGGCGCAAGCAGATCGCGTGGTGACCGGAGACAATACATCTTGCCAATGTTTTCGCGCGGTGTCGACAATTTTATTTCGGGGTCTAAACAGAACACCGCAAACATGGACCATACGCATTGACTGATGAGAAAAGTTGTTGAGGTATTTTGCCTATTGAGACCGAACACTGAAATCGCATCAGTCAACGTATGGTCCATGTTGGATGGTGCTCCTTTATGCTCCCAATGTTAATTCCTGTTGAGCTACGGAAAAAAGTCAGCCATCGCGCGCACGGCTAGTGCGTGGTCACTATTATACAGTCTCTGGGGGTGACTATCCCTCTTTTTCCGGGAACTCGACCGAATTCATTGGAGGATACAGGGGGGGGGGGCGATGGGGGCAATCGCCCCCCCGTTCGGCCAAAAAAATGGGAATGAGGGGGAAGGAAGGGGGACAACGGGGGGAAGAAGGGGGCAAACGGGGGCGAAAATGCAAGTTCGCCCCCCCCCGTTCGCGGGGGCTGGATACGGCAATGACCGAATTTCACAAGGGGCAACAGCTAAGTGACCATACATTGGTTGTATTCAAATTATAATAGTCTTAATAGCTGTCGAAACCAACGTAGGTAAAGAATATCGCACTAAAAAAGACTAATTTTCAGTAATAAAGTCACAAAAGGGATTCAACGGCAAGATCATAATGGCGGCTGATCGTACGGATCATGGGAGATTTTCACCGACCTCTTTCTTTATGAAACACAGAGGTATGTCTTAATTTATGTAGGAATAATAGGATCGTTTATGATTTCTGCGTCAGCGACCATTAAGCACTATTTTGAATGTGGATTTCAGGATCGTCATATTGGCATGGGTGAGCTGAAATCCAATAATTTAATTGCCAGTCGACATTTCTAAAATTCAACCATAACCTCGACCAAAACACCTCCAAAACGGTTTTATTTGCTTTGTTTACTGTAGACGGAGGAAATTTATAAAAGAGACCACGCACTATCCATCTTGCCCATGTTTGCGCGCGGTGGCGACTTTTTTCGGGGTCTCAACAGAACACCGAAAATATGGACCATACGTTGACTGATGAGCAAAGTTGTTGAGGTTATTGCCTATTGAAATCGCAGCACCAAAATTGCATCAGTCAACGTATGGTCCATGTTGGATGGTGTTCCTTCATGCTCCCTGTGCGTGTTAATTCGCCTGTTAGTCCAGTCGCCAAGTACTTTTTTCGGGAAAAAATTTGGAGAAAGCTGGAATAGGGCTTAAACGACTCTACTAGGTGTCAGTAGTCACGGACTAATTTTGCACCAAAATCCAGTGGCGGCTTTGGCCGCCATCTTGAAAATAAGGCCTAAAAATCGCTGTTTTCCGATTTTCGGCGAATATCTCATAAAGTATCACTTTTTGGGGTAATATACCTCTATATTAAATTAAAGATGAAAAAATTTGCTACAAAAAAGGTTCTATGCATTTTTTATTGACGAGCAGCCGTTTCGAAGTTATGAGCGGTGTAAACATTGACAGTTTTGGAGCGGCGGCGGGAATCCTCGATTATCGGCCGCGCGCTTGCAGGTATCGCGGTAGCAACTTCTTCCTATAGTAACTGTTTTGAGTATTTTATCACCATTGAACCTTTTAAGGACTAAGTAAATAGTTTTACTTGACTTTTTCTCCTTCAGTTCAATTTTTTGTGCTCATAAAACAAAATATTACTCACAATCAAACCTAAAGTGGTGCAAGTACATATACATTGAAAACAATCTCATCTGATCTCTCTCTCTCTCTCTCTCTCTCTCTCTCTCTCTCTCTCTCTCTCTCTCCTATTCCCATTGGTTTCTTATAAATTCACTCATCCCACTTCCTTACCATGCCCTGCCCTCCTCCCTCCATTCTTTCACTCCCATTTCAAACACATACCATTCCACCTACCCCTTCTTCAGCCCTCTTCACCAATAAGTCCAAGCTTGAAATCAAAGATAATGCAAAAGAAAGAGAATAAAGCAGATAAACAGCAATTTCACTATTTTTTTGCTTCATAATAAGCTGTCTCATGATTAAATTATTATATACGATCGCTGAAATTCAAAGTTATTTATTGACAATTAATCTGTGCAAAATTGAAACAGATAAAAATACTATAAAATAAGTATAAAATTCATTGTATAAATTTTATGAAAAAAGATGATAAAAAAAGGTAATACTGTGCAAAGGTAGAAAATTGGATACTGAAATCAGTTTTAAAAATAATTGAAGAATATTTTTCTAATAATATGTGTATTACAAGTGTAAAAATCATATCAATCTGTCATTCAATCGTCAATTTCATTATCTGATGAAAGAATCTCCATTGCATTTGAGCTTGAATTGCCATGGCAAGACTTGCATAATACAGAACATACTAAGCCTGCCTTACGACACCCACAAGTGGTACTGCAACCCTTAGTACACTTCCATGAAATAAGCTTCAAAAGCTCAAGTGGAGCAGATTCCTGCGACATTGGGATTGGCAAAAGGCCGATTTTAGACTCTTGCTGCCAACCCCATTCAGTTGCAGGTTTTTCATTACCGTACCACTTTTGTATTTGATGATAGGTTCTAAAGCTATGCAAACGTGCTGCATCACTGGTTGGTGGTAACGTTGCCAAATTTGGGAGACTTTTAGTAATTGACTGAGAAAAACATTGATATCTTAGTTCGTCCAAAGTTTAGATGTCTTTAGCACCGTAAAGAGATAATAAAAATTGCTGTCCAGCTGACTCAATATCTTCTGGGGAAGCATTTGAGTTTTTAAAAATTCAAACCATACCTTCTGCAATTTTGTTTCTTTTTTCCAAATGGCCGAAACATTTCATTTTGCCCTGTCTGAAAATTGAGGATGTAAAGTCACACCCTGTGAAAGCATGTAAAAACATAATGTTTCTTTTTAACTCGTGATCTAAACTTGGCTCGTACAATTTTTCTTTGACCTTACCTTTTCCAGGCTTTAAAAAGAAAATATTTTTACGAGATTTACATAAAGCTGCCATTATGAATAATAGGTCAGAATCTTCACCTACAATCACTACTGGTCCAGAGTCTTTTGACGCTTGGATCGCAGTATTCACAATTAACGTATCAGCGTCTTCTAACGCTTGCCTAACTTCATAGCCGTTTTTAGTGAATCGAGCGCAAAGCATTGTTATGAGTCGGCATTTATTCTTCTCATTGCTTAAGAATTTCCCTTGCGATACTGATGATCTCATATTTTCGTCAAAGCGGATCTCTGCCGAGGATGACATTTTTGATCTGCGCAGGCGCTCAGCCGTTTTAGTACCTACTTTTAACGGTCGCGTCTTCTGGATAACCATCGAAAACTATGATTGATTAGGGCAAATAATGACGTTTGACGTAACCAATGTACCTGTTTACAATACCATAGTATAACTCTTGCTGTTGCCAGACGATTTTATGAATGAGAAAACCGCCGTCTATTACGTGTACCACATTTCTCAGATCAATTTTCCTTTCTACAGGATTAAAAATCTTATAGATGACTGATTTCTGAGTTTAAAAATTCTGAGTTTTAAAAATACTTGACATACAATTTTAATTTCCTCCATGAAACGAACTAAATAATAATTAATCGCGTCGGATGTACGACCGCCCAGAGTTCTCGACAGAGAAAAACTGAGGGTGAGAAGACTAAACATGCCCAAGAACATTGAAGGAATTAATCAGAGGAATTCTTTCAAAAATTATTGCTGACGAGAGAATCATATTGATAAGAAATCCTTGGATCCCTCGCAACCGCAAAAGCTGGCTCCGCGAGTTGCGTCTATGCATGCGTTGCGCGGCGCCTTAGAAGATAAGATTTTACGAGTTAGCAACTGAGTTTATTCTTGGAAAGCAGGAAGAGCGAAGACACAGCACTTGGCCATAGAATAATATTTTTCGTAAGTAGCGGAGAAACAGCGACGACTCGTGATTTTCAATAAATCGAATCATCCTCCATTCCAACACATGCGAAAGAATCGATCTTTTGGCGGCTCAATTGAACCGCCATGCGATCGATACTTTTCCAAGGTTTAAATGGAAGAACAACGATAGCTCAATTGTTCACATGCCACCGTTGGGGAGAAGAACATAATAATTAAATAATGGGAAAAAAAACTCGTGTCGTACTTACCGGCACACGGTGGATCGAGTCAATGGGGACCAGCGGACATTTCGCTGTGAGGGTTTGATTTGTGCAAAAAAATAGACAGTTATACATGAATTCCACTTATTTTTTCACGAGGAATCCGAATCTTTAGCTTCTAGAATCGTAAATTTCTTTATTTTCACTCCATACCGCATTTTCGTGCCTAGAAAAATGTTTGAAAAATGGGGACTTCTAAAGGAAGCTTAGCATTGGTAGATTAAAATATTTTACACAAAGGACGCGTTTTTTGCGAGCCCCCATGGCTTTCGATAACTTAATCAGTACATATTTCAATTTTCAAAAAAATGTTTAGACCAAAAGATTGGGGGGGGGGGGAAGTCCCATACAGAAATATTGACGAGGAGGATTATCCATGCAAATAAAACTTAATTTTCGATTAACCCTAATTAGTGCCCAGATCAGGGAGAGATCGTGATCAAAGTAAACAAGAGACTTAAAGAGTTCACTTAATTTTTGTTTTTTGAACTCACCGGGCAACTGGAATTCTTCCTCTAGTCAGCTTCCATATTTATATATCCTCGAATCGATCTGGTTTCCTACTACACTTTTCAAAAAAACCTTGCACCCGAAAAATAAACTGCAGACAAACTTTCTAAAAGCAATAGAGCTCCTTACAGGAATAACTAAATTTAAGTTTTCTGTGTGGTGGATCATTAAATCGTCTGTAATTTTAAATCCGACGGGAATTTTTACAAAATTGAACGATTCACGATTTTTCAATTTACTCATGGTAATTAATAAAATGAATGATTGAAAAAATAAAAGGGAGCATGTAAGTAAATGCAGTGAACGATTGCCGATGAAATAAAAAAACGCAACTGATTTGGTAATTAAGACGCTAAGTTTTTTTTTTTTTTTGTTTTTTTTTTTTTTTTTTAATTTTTTTTTTTACGAATACACGCGAGAATCTCCCGGAAAATCACCAGATTGTTTCCCCCAACCCTTTCTCCCACCAAATGGTTCAGCCCGTGGTTGGCTGGCCGTGCAGAAAAGTCTTCACATTTTGCATTGATTCTTTTGGTAAACAGTTATGATTTTTCTGCACAATTTTGCAACCATGGTTCAGCCACTTCATTTTTCCGTAGAACTGTGCATTAGTTGGAGAAGATAAAATGCTGTAAAATCAGTTTTTACAGTCTCATCAGGAGGACGGGATAGACAGAGCAACGTCTCTCTTCAGATCGGGTCTTTGGTAAGGTGAGAATTTTGATTTGACGGAAATCGCCACCCAAAAATTGAAAGGTTTTTGCCCTCTAAGACCCTTTGGCGCAAAGATGCGCAAAAAGTGTGAGGTATTTCCAGGTTCCTAGGGGTGTAAGGCGTCGGGAAAAACCTCGGTTATACGAAAGTTCAGGCAAGTACGATACTAAAACCTTAGTTATTCTTCAAAAAATGGCTTATTTCAGGGTCTTCAAGAAAGTAACTCTTCTCAGCCAATAATGGGAGCAAAAACAACTATGTGGGGTGTTTTCTGATCAGAAAGTAGTCTAGAATCATCAAAAAATATAATAATTGCATTTATACAACCAGCACTGCCAAAATTTTTGACTTAAAGTCACCAAACCTGAGCTGAGAAACACGTGGAATTAATTTACTTCCAAAACAGCTAACTTCCAGCCACGGTCAGAGCACCACAAAAGGCAAAAAAAGAAGATATGCGACTCTTTTCCAATCCTTTTGAGGTCCTAGAACAAGGTTTTTTGGTCGGAAGTTTAATTTTTAAACTCCGATTTTGAGCGAAATGTCCGACCCTTAACATTGGCTCAGCCCATAGTGCGGCAGCTCCTCAAACTTATATAAAATAGGCGGCCCAACAAATTTTCCTAAATATTTATTTTAAATCATTAATATTGAAGGAAAAAGAGCGAGATAAAAGTAAGTATGTAGTCTTAAATATGTTCAATAATGATAGAATACTCAAGACAGTCACAACTCACAAGGAAGAAGTTGCTACCGCGATACCTGCAAGCGCGCGGCCGATAATCGAGGATTCCCGCCGCCGCTCCAAAACTGTCAATGTTTACACCGCTCATAACTTCGAAACGGCTGCTCGTCAATAAAAAACGCATAGAACCTTTTTTGTTGCAAATTTTTTCATCTTTAATTTAATATAGAGGTATATTACCCCAAAAAGTGATACTTTATGAGATATTCGCCGAAAATCGGAAAAACAGCGATTTTTAGGCCTTATTTTCAAGATGGCGGCCAAAGCCGCCACTGGATTTTGGTGCAAAATTAGTCCGTGACTACTGACACCTAGTAGAGTCGTTTAAGCCCTATTCCAGCTTTCTCCGAATTTTTCCCGAAACCCCCCCCCCCCCCCCCCCCCCCCTTTGGACGACGCGGCGACTGGACTATGTTGAGCTCCGAAAAAAAAGTCAGCCACGCACGGCTAGTGCGTGGTCTCTATAGATGGTTTTAGTATGAGGTGAGGTCATCGTGATGAGCGTTCCAAACAAAGCCAGTTTGTCTCTCTTGCTCTCAGGTGACCCCTATGTACTGCTGTCTCACTCTAATTTTAAAAATCGTACATAGAGGATAGAGACAACTTTTGTGACATTTTTTGACGGATATGACTTCCTTGAGGCATTTGCCTGCAATTTTGATCATAAAATGTCGTAAAACAAGGCCCTGTATACGAATTTTCCGGAACTAGAAAGAGATGGGTATACGTGTGCGTCACGGGAGAGCGAGTGAGATAGTTCGGAACGCTACGCGAGTTTTGTCACGACCGATAGCGACCAATGAGTGCATTGTTGTGATTGTTGATGGCTAACCGTCGACTTCGTACTAAACCCGTCTATTATATGTAAATTGTCTCTGACTGTAGATTGGTGAACAGATGACACACTATCCATTGTCAAATAACTCTGCAATTTGACGGGCCGTCAAATATCACAGTTGTTTTGACAACGTTTTAATCAACAGAACATGCAACGGTTGGCTCACCTGCCGTTTTTTGGTGGATCTCGGCTCATCATCGAAGCCAATTCGACGGTTCTAATTTGAGCGTGTACGAAGGCCTTAAACTCTTAAAGCCCGAATCACACTGCGCAAGTGGAGCTTAAAGTGAGCCGAAAGTGGGGGTCATCGGTGCACCATTCATCGATGATCCTGAAAATTGCGCGGCCCGCGATGAGGACGGAGATCATCAGCAAACAATTTCTAAAGTTATGCTGAACAAATTGAGTACACATTTTTTGTAAAAAACCTTAAAATTAACGAAAAGACGACTGGTGATGAGCAACGACTTGCAAGACAGTTTGCAAGCTCACTTTCAGCTCCAATTGCGCTGTGTGATTCGGGCTTAACAAAACTTCCATGAGAGGACTCAAGGTAGCTAATAGTCCAGGAATATTAGAAAAAATAAGCTCAAACTGATTTTTTATTGATGTAATTGTCCTTACGGCATGTATTTACGCAAGACAAAAGTACCCGGCGAAATCTTACCAGCGAGTCGTCAGATGTAGGTACCTACCCACGAATGTGGCCAAATAACCAAATTTTTAGGAAACTATCGATTAAATTGAAAAAAAATTCAAGTGGCTTTTGTTTCAAAGGACGACGCACATTTCTTATGGCGCGTGGACCACACTCAAGGTGTCCTTTTTTTTTGGCATAGATCGATTCTAGAAACCATTCTGAGCAAAAGTTCTCACGGGCCCAACGAATTTCTATGTTAATTTTAGCCGCTATTAAAGTTTGAAAGTTGGATCAGCACAGTTCGTAAATTCGTTTCAGAGCATACTGTAGTCCAAAAGAGTAAGCAACAGAGAGCTCACATCACACCGAACGGTCAGCAGCCGGCCGCGGCCCTGTCCCTATCTGCCGCCTCGGATTTCAAGTCTTTTTTCCCTCTCCATCTCATCGTGCGTTGTTGTCTTTCTCTTCTATCTCTTTCCCGACTTCAAAAACCAATGTTTTCCTTTTGCACTTCCCCCGCACAATACTCGTTCATTCATTATCTTGGCTCCTCTCACTTATTCTTCTATCGAGTGAACTGTTTTCATTCTTGTTGAGTCAAATGAATTCAATCCTTGTGATTTCGCCGCCACGCGCTCGAGCTCGAAGACAGAAGCAATAATACCTAGCGGAATTAATTTTTGTCGGGGGAGGGAGGCTTATCTCACTATTCTCACTATAGTAAAATCACACATTAACAATCTTGGTCAGCAGCGGCGCGCGCAATCTGGAAACGCAACGTTACTGTCGGTCCATTTGAAGTCATGAAAAGGTCGAAATATTATGGGATTCCACAGTGCACTTCCTCGGATCGATATTTAGCATGAGATCTAATGGGCAAAAGGCAATGTTGCCACATGTCGTGTGACGCTACTAATCACGGTTTATCGAATAAGTGGATCTCGTCCGAAACTATACATTGGCCCAACTTGGGCAATTTTAAACCTTTGAATTAAGCAGAATCAATTCCACGGCGAACCATCAAATAATCAGTGGTTGGCTCATCAACCCCCCCCAAAGTTAATTACTATCGTTTAACAACCTGCATATTTAAAGGTGGGTTGTGTGATCTGGCAAACCATCTTATTTTCCATTTAAACCTGTGCAAAAGTATCGATATCTTGGGGGTGAAATTGCAGCTCTGGAAGATGGATTGTTGATTATAATCCAGGTTTTACTCAAATGGCACAGTGATACTGCTGAAGTGTTTGTGTTGTGGAAACGATAATATGTCACCTAAAGGGGGGGGGGGGGGTTAGTAAAGGTTTCGTTGAAATCCGATCAGGGGCGTCATTTTGCGTTCGGCTTGGGGGCGGGGGGCAAAATGCGATTACTTTTTTTTTTGCTCCTGAATGTAATAGCCCTGTTTACCCTATATTTACAACGCCACGCACTTCAAAAAAAACGTGTTAATGACCGCCAGATTTTACATCGAAACTTTTTTCTATACCCCCTCACCCCAAAAAAAGGACTTTTTCACTTTCAGCCTATCCGTAGGGAGGCAGTTGCCCCCCTTACCCTTGCCATCCCCCAAATTACGCTACTAAATCTGATGAAGAATCGATCAATATGCCGCTGATCGATCGATCGCAATCACATATAATTAAACCTAAGTCTGTCTTCCGTGTGCTGTTAATAAAAAAAGCCGAACGAGAAGGTGACGGGAGAGGAAGTAGAAGACAAAAAGCTAGCATATTTAATTGATCATCAGAAAGCATTCACGAACAGTTGAAGATGGCAAAACAAACAATATGAGTCCATGGGAGGAAGAGAGTGCGAACAGAAAAGGGAAATGACAAAAGAGAAGAAAAGTATCTGTCGCTTAGTGGCAGATAGAGAGGGAGAGGAAGCGCGAGACCTGAGGTTGGGTCGCCTGTATCACAGAATACTCTAATCAGAACGGAAACTCTAATTCATTTTGAAACATTCTTTACTATGAGCCGCCATGTTGGGAAGTGAGCATTTTCGGAAATCTTCGGCAACTGGCCGGGTTCTGATTGGTTGTATAACCTGAAGAAGCACGCCCGCCATGTTGGGAAGTGAGCAGGCATTGTAAGTGTGTAGTTAGAGAAGACGCGACTTTTTCCAGTCGCGACTGAGGCGGCAAGAAACGCGGAAGGAAGGAACAAAGAAAAAGATCACTCCATCCAACAGGGCACTGTCAGCTAAAACCGGCATGCTGCAGGATTGGAGAAGGAGAGATAAAGAGAAAAGATTGCTCTAGCTTGCGAGGCGCAACGCGAGGTCCACGGCGCGGCGCGGCGGCAGTTCACAGCTGCGGCTGGTGAGGATATAGATAGTCGGTAAGTCGGGGCTATGGACTGTCGGTGCTACGCTTGTCGCCGTTGTGGTTGTCGGCGTTATGGCTGTCGGTGTTATAACTGTCGGTGCTATGATTGTCGCCGTTGTGGTCGTCGGCGTTATAGCTGTCAGAGTTATAACTGTCGGCGTTATGGCTGTCAGTGTTATAACTGTCGGTGTTATGGCTGTCAGTGTTATAACTGTCGGCGTTATGGCTGGCAGTGTTATAATTGTCGGCGTTATGGCTGGCAGTGTTATAATTGTCGGCGTTATGGCTGTCAGTGTTACAACTGTCGGCTTTATAACTGCCGGAACTATTGATGGATATACGCGAGGTGTTGATCGTCGTTGTTGTGGACGTAGGGGTTATAAACGTCGGGGATATGAACGTCTAGAATATGCACGTCGGCGTTATGAACGTCGGTGTTAATTATCCGGTCTTTTTGGTCGAGGGTATGAGTGTCGGGCTTATGAACGATTTTTTAGAATTCGACGTTATGGTCGTCGGCGTTATAAGTACCCTCCAACTTTTGATACAGATTTAAACGGAGTGTCGGTTTCTGTGTAAAAACCACCAGGGAAAAAAAACGACGGTGACTCGAGAAAACTCAGAAATCCACTCGTCAGCGGCGAAGTGTGTAGTCTGGCCAAGTTGCATTTGGCTCCATTGAATAAAACCCCAGTAATGGCTCGCCAGGTGAGGCAAGTGCGGCGACAGGGAGCCATCGCCTCACATTTTTTAAAGTTTGAGAAAGCAAAAAAATTAAAAAAATAACATATAAAGGTTGAAATTGTTATAATTCCACCATCCTTTGTTTCAATAGTCCAAAAAGTATGAGTGGAACATAAAATTTTCAAACAATTTTATGTGAAGAGCGTTTCAAAAAAAATCCTGTGCACCTCTCATTTTAGTCGCCTCACCTCCACGAGCCGCCAGTGTAAAACCCACCAAAAATATTGCATTATCTAGGGATCGGCGATGACCATCGAATTCGATTTTTTCTATGGGTTCAAATTGACAAACTATGCCAAGTTTTCCAACTTTACCTATTAAAGCCTAGATACTGCAGGGTATCCACATTATCCACGCAAGGATTGCCTTATCTATTTTGCCCCTTCCTCCATGCTGAGGAAGAGAATACGCGCAGAGTGTAAATTTTAAGGTCGCGATTCGGCGTTGTTCAACCTCCATTTCCAGCATGGAGAAAGTAAATAAATTAGATTGGACCCCCCCCCCCCCCCCGCTACCTGCGTTAGATCCAAAATCCACTCACATACTCACGAAATGTGTTTAACAAAATTACAAGATGGCGGTCGAATGAGCGGGTCACGGTGGGGGAGTCCTATCTAATTACAGCTTTCTTTATTCGATTAATTACTTTTCTCTCGCAGTATAGAAAGCTGCTTGCAGCGGCTTTGCGGCATACAAAAGCCGCAGTATAGATGGGACTCCCCCATTGTGATCCACTCATTCGACGGCCGCCATCTTGCAATTTTTATTAAATCATGCATTCCTTGAGTTTCTTAGTGGATTTTGGAACTTTTTGATTCTCTCAACGTTATTGTCAAGTGATTTTAATCAAAGGAATCAACCCTTTATAAAGTTTTAGCACCATAGCCGTAGGTATATAGCCAGGAATTAATTAGTCTTTCTTTCACATTGTCCATTTGAATGCAAATGAAAGACAATTTTTTGGCTACGGCTATGTAGCTGACCCATATTGGCCATATATTGCAGCATCTGAAGAAATGCCTATCTCACTCTTATTCACGGGGTTATTGCCAAGAAAATGCCTATGCATTTTTTTATTAATCAAATTACCAGAAAATGATGAAATTTTTGCTGAAGCAACTTATGGCGCTATCTATTGGATTGAAATCTCTGAAAATATTCTCTGAAATCACAGTAAGAGCATTCCACATTCAGAAAGAGCTTAAAACAATGGGATCAATGAATCCGGATCACGTAATTTTGTCGAAAAAATCGTAAATGGATAGGGTGGGTCAGGGGGAGGGGGGGGGGTATACGATGCTTGAAATCGAGAGTAAGCTAGTGAGTGCAATCAACTTTTTTGCAATAGAATTATGTCTGAATTGGATAGTCGTTCGATACTTTCAAAGCTCCTTATTAAAATCGGAAAGGAGAAAAGCTAGTGCAGCTTCATCAAACTGGTCTCGGGCAAAAAGTGGTTGCAACTGAGAACTTTATTAGCTGTGCAAGTGACGCTGAGAGAGCTGTCTCGATAAAAATCTTATTTATGAGAGACGTGCAAGAAGCACAAGCGGATAAATTGCAACTAGAAATATAGTATAGGTGTGAAAAAGGAAGATAGAAAAAAGAGAGGGGAAAAAACAGGGTTCTCGAATCGTGGTTTTTCTTTTCAAAGCCTCTCGCCCCCCTTCCGAATCCGCGGACTCCTTCCTTTTCACGAAAATTGACCCACTGGAGTAGTCATCACGTATACTTACCTTATTTATTTTGAAGATTTCTTTGCTTTGTCGTTTGCGAGTAAAAAAATTCTCCCGTTTCTTTCTGTGAAAGACTGAATAGAGAGCGGAAATTTCCTCTGAGGAAAAAGTTAAGCAGTCATTTTATTCGATCAATGAAACTGCTCCCAATGCTTCAAAGGATACTCGGCTCTTATGATTGTTCCGCTGACAATCAACCCTTTTCACCTCAGAATAATGATTGGTGCCGGCCTCAATGACTTGGTATAAATATAGCACTGGGTAAAGCTCAATAACTTTTAGATTCTGGACTAGATATTTTCAAAAAATGAATTTTTGATTTAAGATCAGTGAAGTCATTTTCTTTTCAAGTAAAATTGTTTAAAAAAAATTGTGACAAGTCCATTTGAAATATATTGGTTTTGAACTTAAAAGCAAGTGTTTAACTCTTTCTTGGATAGTGGTACACATGTGTACCATTTTATGTAACATGTGATTCAATGGAATTTAAATGGACATTTTTCAAAAAGTTGTGTGACCCATCAAAGTTCTTAAAAAAGTGTTCTCTTTCGAACGGTCTAAATAAATCTCAAAAAAACTCAAATCCCAAAATGCGTGCATGAAAGGGGGTGGCTATCTGGACATGGAGAAAGATAAAACTAATTCGTTTGGAAGGATTTGCACGATTAAGAAACTGACGCTTGACAGACAAAGAGAATCAGACAAAATTTTCTCTCCTAGACAGTTGTATTCGAATTCTGTGCCCTGTCAGCCACTCTAAAACACTTGCACTTTCTTTTAAAACCAAGTTTTACAGGATTAATTACAACTTTTGATTTAAGGTTAAAAAAATTGATGCGAACAAACCATAGAATTAGATTGCCCATGCTTTCACACTGTGAGATAAAGGACTTATAACATGTATCAGCTTTTCTATCCCAATAGCTCGTTTATTAAAGTACTGTTGGTGGTTAGGTTTTCTTCATGGACTAGATTAGCGCCGTTTTTTTTTTTTTTTTTTTTTTTTTTTTTAACGTGCTGTAGTACTGCATGTTTTTTTTTTAATTTTTTAATTTTTTTTTAAATGAAGAATAATGGTTTCTAACTATCTTATGCCGTAATTATTAATTGCAATTTTGACTTCAAAGCAATTTCAAAACCTTTGAAAATTTTCGAACTCATGTCTGTTTTTGTTTCATCGAGTAGGTATATTGATATTTTCACTTCATGGTGATGATAGCAAAAATTCTCATCTATGTATGGTTGCGTTTGCCTCCCTCTTCGTTTTGAAATCGTTATTATTCAAGAAACTATAACTTTAGTAACTACCGATTGCGTCTTAGCTTTCCCCTGCATTCGATGAATTCTGAACACGCACTAGCGCGTCGATTCGAAGCAAAACTCTAAATTTTCAGCGAAAGAGCAGGTAAGTATAAAGCTCCTCATATTGTTTTTTGCCGCCTGCATACGAAGTGTTTCACGACACCTTCTGAAGCTTTCGCAAGAGCGGAAATTAATCATTTCAAGGAATCGACCCGGAAGAACAAGGAAGCTTCAAAGATTGCGCGCTCATCCTCGGCTAAAGAACAAGGTAGGTGTATCGCCTCTTGCATTTCCTATTCTGAAAGTGAAGTGTTCGAATTTGTAACTCACAATCAGCTTTTCACTGGTCCAAAGGTTTACCTACTCCAAGTCAGAGTTGCCATTTTCCGGAGTTCCCTCCAATTTTTCCTTTTAGATTCAATGTAAACTTTGTGAGCTTTATGCCAAATTCAGCAACACTGCTCCAAGTGGAAAAATCTCAATACCCTATATAGGATATATCATTCATCTAAAAATACCCGAGGAATAGTTTTTTGCTAAAAAAAAATTGTTATCAAATTCTTCGGATCGATTTTATAAACGAACGTTTGTACTTTGCCCAATGCCCATCTTAAGCGGTTCTTGCAAAAATTAAAGTGGAGGGCGTACTATGGTTAGAAATTGAAATCAAAGTGGCAAACAATGAAAAAACTTTATGAAAAATAATCGTTTTTGACCTTTAACGCTTTATTTAAAACTCTCCAGTGACATTACTAGACTTAAATTACTTTCTATGAGTAATTTCTGTGATTAAAATTGATTTTGAAAGTTTATAAAAATGATAAATTGATGATAAATTTACTCTCTGATCATAGCCGTAGCTAGGATATTGTCTTTCTCTCTCTTAGCCCATTTGAACGCATGTGTTAGAAAAGGACAGAAAGAGGGGCTGAAGTCACGCGACAGCCCCTATATCCATCCTTTTCTAACACATGCGTTCAAGTGGGCTAAGAGAGAGAAAGACAATATCCTGGCTACGGCTATGTCTCTGACAGTTGGCCACTTTTTGAAGGTCTCAGATCACTGTGCGACGGGTGGTATGAAATAGAGTACCTCGGAGGATAATTCCAGGGAGTATATGAGCTCCTCGAGTTTTGATTGGTTGTTGGAGTTAGGCTTTCACGGAGGCAGAAAGGGAGTCGAAGATATTGAAGAAAGGACCTACGGAGAGAGTCGACGAGGAGAAAGAAGAAAAGAGGAACGTAGGTAGGTGTACGAACGGACTAAGAATCTCAGCATATTCGAAACAAACATTGCCCTATAAAGTTTGAATTTAGGTGCGGTAACTAAGGGTGCTAGGTTCAAGCAGCTTATTGGAAATAGTTGTAGAGTACAGAACTTCAGAATCAGAGTAACTTTAATAAAGTCTATAGATTGCATTTCCGGACAAGTTGGTTGTACCAACTTGGCTTTCTTTCTTTTTCAAAAAAAAAAAAAAAAAAAAAAAAATAATATAAATAAAAGAAAAAAAAATAAACAAACAAACAAATAAATAAGTTAGGAAATAAAATAAAATAAAACGAAGTGAGTAAAACATTTTAACACACCAAACAAGGCAGTCGGAGAGTGAATAGAATTAGCAAACAATAAAGGAGAGTAATTTATTATTAGTTAGTGGTAAAGTTTTGAGAGTGCGGTAAAGGAGGAGCTCCCTTCACTGACTGTCGACTAATGGTGGGTTAAGTACTTTTTGTTTTTATGCGACTCGACAAAGGGACTTGTTCACGGTTCGCGCATTGAAAATTTCTCCCATTAATGAACAAAAAGCTTTGAATGTTCATGGAAAGAAATTTTGCATCATAAAAATCGATAAGTCCGCGGTTCGGTGTACAATTTATCATGAGTACATATAGCAAACGCCACGGTCAGCGCACGTTCGGAGCAACGCAACGGGAGAACAAAACGGGTATCGTGGAGAAGGAAAGCAAAGTTCACGTATCTCATGACTCGTGAACCGAGCTGACCGGTTTGTGGTTCGCAGTGTGATTGTTGAAATCCCTTTGTTCCTTGAAAATACGCCTTATGTAATGTCTGAGTGCTCCTATCTGTGTGCTCCCAACGACGAATAAATGATATGAAAGCCGTCATTTTTATATTAAAGGGCGATATCTAAAATAAAACAGCGTATTAATGGCCCATCGGAACAAGAGCCCCTGTAGGTATATAAAAGAGTATCACCGTGTGAAAAAGGGAGAAAAAGAAGCAGCCTATGAATGAGAAGGAAGCATCTATGTACTACTCTGATTGGTTGGGTTCACCGGGAAGGCGTCCATATGCATGGCGCTTACGGCAAGGAGGCGCGTTCGTTATTTCCCTGAAAATAATCAAAGTTTGCTGCAAAAAAATTAAGGAAGGAAGTTTATAAAATAGTACGATAGATGTTTTTAACCCCGATTACAAGTCTTACAAGCCCATAAAAAATTAAGAAATATGCCTCCTCGAAAAAAGCGTTCTAGCGATCATCTTATATAGAGAAAAAGTACAGGGAGAGCGCCTCCCGTCTCCTTTAGCTCCGTGACGCTAGCCTAAACCCAGCAGCCAATTAAGTAAAAGTTATTCCTCTTACAGCGAGACTCTTTAATACCTATAAGTATACACAGGGACACTCTAAACGGAACTAGAAACCGCTTGTGGCTTGTGCACACTGCGCAGTTGATGAACAAATGTTAGATGACACCTTCGATTTTGGTTCAGGTAGACTATCTGCAATACTTACCACAACAAATTTGAGCATTGCAGGTGAAAAACTTGAGCCGAAATCTTTGGTAACGTTTGACATTGTTTAACCCCTTATGGACTAAGCTCGAGTATTCTCGTTTTTCTTCTCAAGTCTATTTCATATTGTTCGGGTCTTCATTCCAGATAAAAGCAATTATATCGATGAAAACACTTAAAAGATAAGTTCTTGTCGGGCGCCTTCAATTCGCCGTACAGGCAATTCCATCTCCCCCAAGTACGAACAGTTAACTACCTTCCCTAAATAAACGGATCAGTGGCATTATTTTGAACAAACCTGGTCGTTGAAGGGTTAATTCGTCGACTGTACTATCGACGAATTAAAGATCGCTTGGTTTTCAGAGCTAAATTTCGCCTTGAAACTTGAAAAAAATTACTATAACCCCCCTAATACTTCCCTAGAGACTGTCGAGGGCTTTTTGAAAATGTCAAAAATGAAAAATTTGGGGTCAGCTCCCTATCGGACTTTTTCAATTCAAATCATTTGGATCAGTGGATTTCAAGGAAAAAAATCTATCCGGGTGGTTTGGTACATCCTACAATATTTCTAACAAGGGGCTCTAAGTGCCACCACTGCCGTAGTTATGCGTGTGAGTGTCGGACTATGCTGCAACGGCTCTCCTACCTCACCCGCGCTGGCCCCTAACCTGCAAGGTGTGAGTAATATGAAGAGTGGCTAGACCAGAACCAGGCGAAACTTAGCTCGTGAAAAGTAAGCATAGTAGATGCGAAATACCAACTTTTTAGAGGAACAAAGGGAAACAATCGATTTGACGATGACATGTGTCTTTAAATGGATCATGAGCAATACTTGCTTTATTGTTATATACTTTTAGCTCTTTAACCCTTTCCGTCACAGTGTACACAAATGTGTACAGGGTTTAACATGGAGTCGTATGGGATTTGAAAAAATAGGGATGCACGTCAATTTAGATGAGAAAAGTTCAACTAGTTCAATGACGTGGATTCAAGATTGATGTGACTACTTTTTTATAATGCGTGTCTAAAGGGGTTAATATGTTACCACCTATTTAGCACACTGAAAAAAATCAATCGTCAAAGGAACAATTCAAAATTTGCTGATTTAACAAAAATTGAAAGTTGCTAAATCAACCAGGGTTTTCTGTTAAGTTAACAATTTATTTGTTGAGTTTACAAAAATAGTTGTTAAATCAACCACATAATGGTGTTCTTTCAACAAAATAGACATTGTCAATTTAGCAATTTTAAATAGTTAAAAAAAATACGGAACTCAACCAAATTAGTTGATCTAACAATTCAGCTTGTTATATCAGGAAAATAAATTGCTGATTTCACTTACTAATTTGTTATTCCAGCATAAAAATTGTTATTTTTACTATTTGATTTGCTGGTTGGGCTGTGTTAGTTGTTAAGCTAACAAAATGAATTGCTGATTTAGCATTTGAGTTGTTAATTTAACAAAATTATAGGTTAATTTAGCAAATCATTTTGTTCTGTAACTTTTTTAACTATTTATTTTTTTCAGTGCATGGATCCAAATGAAATGTTTGCTCTATTTTCACCGATTTCTCTCGCAAATATACTTTTGGCCTTCTAGTAAGTTAAGTGGACTTGCCTTCAGTATAAGCCTATCACACTGCCTAAAATTTGCAAATTTTACAGTTAAGTGTTTTTGCCCTCATAGATTCAATTTCGATTCTAAAAATAATATAGCGTACGTGAAGGTTAACAGACAAAATGCTTGTTTTAATATGAGCTAGGGCAGCGAACCGATTCGATCGATTATGAGAACCAAGATTTATACGCTCCTAATTAGACGTGGCACAAGCTGTGTTGTCCTCGATAAAGAGAAAATACCGCAAAAAGCGCCTGATGGGCAGAACCAACGAGCGGCTGAACCATTTATCTAGAGTGGCGGTTTAATGGGTAACCTGCAACGAGCTATAACTTCAGAGTGGCAGCGGATTGGTCCACCTTGTGCCACACAGGGTGGAAGGAATCCCGGGAAAAAGCGGAATTTGGACGGCAGATTCCAAGGTATGAGGTTAAATTTTGTAGGTCGTTTCCGGCGATGCCCGAGTTTGTTTACGGAACGACCGGAAACGACCTGCAAAATTTAACCTCAAAATCAATTTTTACGGCAAGATCGCGGCGCCCTAGGTGACAACAGTGAATCAGCGGAACGTTCTTTGATTTGCCACGCTTAAGTTGATTTTTACGAACTGCAGACATTTGCTAACGAACTTTCCTCATGGGCAAGACATATGCTAACAGATTCTCCTCATGGATAATTAAGAAAAAGTTTGACAAATTATCCTGAAACCTACAGGAACTTCGGGGGTATATCCTAGCTTCAAGTATTTCAGTCGAGGAATCCGAATTTTTCATCAGTTTTGCTCCAGCTTCTACGGTTCTTCCTCAACTTTCCTAGTTTTCACTTGGTGTCCGTTGGATCGTAAATTTGAGGTTAGGTGCAGATAATTTCAGTTTTCCGAAAGAAAATTGAGTCTAGAGGGAAAGTAGAGACAAAATTTGAATGTAGCGTGCTAAATTTCACGCTAATGTGCAAAATATCAATTTATTTAGTAAAAAAATTAAAATTTATCAAGAGTTATGCGTGTAAGAATTTCGTTGGCAAATGTCTGCAGAACCGTTCGCTTTCTAAAGTTATAGCTCGTAGGTCACCTGCGTAACCACCATGGGGGATTTTTAGGTTAGGTTTAAGCGAGTGTCCATTTGTTTTCGTGTATTTTGATGCGGCGCCACCGCACAGTGGATCAAAGCATGTTCCGGTCCATTGTGTGGTGGCGCCGCATCAAAATACACGGAAACAAATGGACAAATTACTCGCTTAAACTTAACCTAAAAATCCCCCATGATGGTTACGTAGGTTACCTATTAAACCGCCACTCTAGATATAAATGTATAGCTCGTTGCTTTTTGACGATCTCAGACCATTGTGCAGCGTTGCGAGGAAAGAAAAAATACTGTAGTTTGCCCCACAGCGTGCAAAGATTACGTGTGACACTCGAAGTTTCGCGCGAATAATGGAGGAGAGAGTGAGAGTCACGAGTTCTCCCGACTGATAGCGTGTTGCATACCAACCTATCATGCCGAGAAAATATGTGTTTGATCCGTGCCACAACTTCAGTTATAATTAGTCTTTGGCTACGGCATACTTTTATACTGATTTCGTTAAGACTCTGAATGTGACGTTTTGTTTGGATCCATACGAAAAATGTGCTTTAATCTCCATAAGGTTTTAACTTTAGGTCACATTCATAATCAAGGATTTTATCATTCAAATATTGAGAATTTTTTTGGGAACTTCGTGTAGCCGCTAAAGCGACTATACATTCTAATAATATGATAATCATTCCGCATGTTTCATATCCTATTATTTACGACAGTTACTATCACGCTATTACTTTTACTATTTACTATTACTTACCACAGTTGATCGGAAAATTTTTGAGTATTTTGGTTTTGTAGCTTTGGGCCACAAATGAACCAAACTGGTCATTTTATGGTGGGCAGTAGCGCACCGACGCAGTTTCTTCATATCTCTCTTTTCTCGATTAAAAAACGTATGTTAGACAAGGATGGACAACGGGATAAAACCCCCTCTTTCTGTCCTTTTCCTACTTATACATTCAAATGGGAAATGAAAGAGATGGAAGATCCTGGTTATGCGCCAGTGATGGTGGGTAAAAGGAATTATTTCTATTATTTCTTCTATGTACTGTTTACACTGGCCGTCAAAATTATGGAATCATATTACATATTTAGTTTATATGTAGTTTTCGAAGCAATAATGCTACCTACTTATTTTTGTCTCCATACATACATACATTCATACAGCATACTACTTATACCCATAGGACCTACTCAGGACATGAGAAGTATCACGCGCATAAATCATAACAATCACCTTATCAAATTCCTATCTATGTTCCCAAGAATTCAGCTAGGTTTAGTGATCGCGAAATGCATGCATATATGGCCTAGGTATAAGTTGAATGATCATATAGGTAGGAATTTATTCTAGGGGGAGGCTGATGAGTTGGCAAAAAACCTGATGACTTTTTTATTTTTTGCTGCTCATGCGTTTAATCTCGGGTAGCTCTGACCATCAAGAACCTTGATGCCCCTTTTCTCTTACTATATTCAGGCAAGTTTGGGGGGGGGGACACAGTTTTAACTTCTTAAATTCTCCATGAGAGCCGAAATTTTGAGATGTGGCCAAATTACATTACATGGCCAAATGGTTAAACGTTTTTTGTTTTCAAAATTGTCTGGGGGGGGCTGTGGGGATTAATCCCCCCAGTCCCCCTATTTTTGCCTATGAGAATGACATGTAATGAGAAAAAAATAATCTTTAGATTCCCAAGCCGGGTCAAATTGACCTGAGGCATGCTAAAAACATTTACCCTGGATGGTCTATATGACACCTAAACATTTGAGTTTTACAAAAAGTTTGAATTTTATAGAGGTTACACGAAATGCACTAAAACCGCATGATAATCCTTGAAAAATATCAAAAACCAATGTATTTTAAATACGGGTCAAATACGGGTCAAATTGACCCGACTGGGGACTTTGTGTATAAAAAAAGTCTTGGGTATATCTAAGGGTTAAGCAAGGCGTCGCGGCGCGGCGTTGGGCACTAATAATGGGTCCTATCTTAATTTTGTCACTCTTTTTATGCTGGGAAGGAAGACTTACCGAGTAACTAGCCGCACCAGAGGTGTGATTAACAGCCGATTAATGGTACCGTAACACCTGATGAGTGATGACATTGGCACCAAAGGAAATTTGTTTCTTATTGGTCACTTCTTAGCGGAGTGACGGTATCATTAGATGCCCATTATTAGTGCCCAACACTGCCTTTACGGTCGAGCACCTAGAACAATTTTATGAGTTCAGGAGTAAATTTTGTAAGTTTTCGTGCTACCGTCGTTATTTTTGGAAAAAATTACTTCTGAATCGACCCATAGATCGCCTATAGCAAAAGTGTGCAACAGCACAATTGAATATAGGTATTTGCAAACTAATGGTCCGTTAACTCTTTCACAGAAACTGGTACTCACATTTTATGTACCATGGGATCCCATGGAACTGAAATGGACATTTTGAAAACAGTTGTGCGTGACCCATCAACGTTCTTAGAAAATTGTCCTCTTTTGAACGGTTTAATAGGCAATTTAAAAAAACTCTAACCCCAAAATGCGTGCATGAAAGAGTTAAGTGCCTTCAATGTGTAGTGTAGGCAAAATGAACACCGCGGAGTAGGAACATTTAACACTCCCCACTTAATCCAAGGTCTAGTAAATGTTAAATTTACAACATAACCTGTAAGCCCTAAAAGGTCCTGTTCGGCTTCCCGTGTGTTAGTAGGGGGATACTGGCATTTCTATTTACTTGAGAACTACTATTTGCTCACGTAGCGAAAATTTACAACGGTCCCTTGGGGGATGATATTATCGAAGAGTTAAAAAAAAGCTAAGACTCCCAACCCCTTGCCCGGAAGTCATAAAAAGTACTTTTAATTTCTGAGCTTCCATCGTGCGGATGCGCGTAAACGTAATAAAAGCACTATCCTGATTTTTGTTTCTCGCTTTTTTTTGTTCGTAAGGGTCATCAGGGCGCGTTAGGTAGAGGGCGATTAATAAGTTCGCGTTTATTAATGCCTACCTATCCAGCCGCAGACAACGGTCGGTGGAGAGGAACAGCCGAAAACGTTATTTTCTCATTTTTTACACCGAGGAGAGGAAAGAGGGATAGAGAGGACAACGCGCCGCCGCCAGTGGATGGAATGTGTTTGATAAATGGTCAGAGCTTGCATGCGTTGCGTTGGTTGCGTTGGGTGACGCGGCCACGGCGCGACAGTGGTAAGGCTGCGCAGTTGGGGCGTATCTCTACGGAAGAAGTGTAATCGACGTTGAATTGGACGGGGAAACCTGTCCGCACAACCATTCAGTACGTTTCCGAACCTTAACCGCGCCAAGGTGTTTCTGTGTTTTACCGTAAGTTCTAACTCGTCGCGATTTTCTCGATTGGTCGGTCGGTCAGTCACATCAGTCACGAGGCTTCGGTTTTATCACTTATCGATGTAAAATTCTATTTGTGTCCCTTTGTGGTAAGATTTTAAGGAATTAAAAAAAAAAAAAAAAAAAAAAAAAAAAAAAAAAAAATAATGCATCACCGGTTATGCTAAATACAAGTGTTGTGTAAAGTTTCAATTGGATATACGCACTTTTTCAGGTAATGGATCATCATTTTTAAATTGAGAAATAAAATATGCATTTCATTGAAGGATAAATTTTTGAGTCATAGCATAACGTAAGATAAATTCGTCCGATTTCTATCCGCGTGCTGCTTTCAGTAGTTAAACATTTGAAGAAAAGTAGACGGACAACATATTTTTTTTCGTGTCGCTTCGTGATAAAATTTGAGGGGATTAAAAAACAAAAACAAAACAAAAAACAAAAAACAAAAAAACAAAAAAAAAAAAAACAAACAAAAAAAAAATAATAATAATAAATAAAAAAAAAAAAAAAAAAAACTAAAAAACCTTGGTTTCACCGGTTATATTGAATACAAGTTTCGTGTAAAGTTTCAATAAATTAGATCTATTCTTGCACTTTTCTCAGGTAGTGGATCATCGTTTTTAAAGTGAAAAATAAAAAATATGCATTTCATCGAGCGATGCACTTTTGAGTTACAGGATAACAGGGGATAAATTCATTTGGTTTCTATCGGTACCCTTTTGAGTTTATGAAATGTTGACGACAATTAAATCATAATAGATAGGTCAACAGTTTAGAGAAAAGTAAGTAAGTGCAGAAAGGAATTACAATGGTAGGAATGCATTTTTTTTTTTTTTTTTAATAAATCGGTGCTTATTTTTAATGAAAGGAGAAAATAATCATTTTAGGTAGCGACGAACCATCTAGATAACAAAACTTGAGGATGCTTTTTGCAAGAGAAAAAAATTGTCACGAAGGTGAACACATCGGCATGAGGGGGGGGAGGGAGGAGAAAAGCCGAGGTAGTTGAACAGCCGAGGTAGTTGAACATTTTAGTATTTTCACAATTTTTGTTAATTTTTTGTCTTTTCTTGGGTCAAATTTTAATTCATATCGAAATGAGGAACAAAAGACTCGTCTTGATAAATTCAATCGAACCATACGAGAACAACTCCTATAGCCAGGAGCGGCATCGTAAATGAATCGTTTTCGCTTTTTTCTCAAAACTGTACAGCCACGCGAAATATAAAATAACTTCCTTTAATCTCTGTAAACTAAAAAAAAGGAGGTATTCACAAAAGAATTTTAAAACAAGCAAGGGAAAAGGCTACTCCTTGGGGGGGGGACTATAAAGGGAGATAAAATGTAAACAGAATTTTCAACATTTTTCTAATGGAAGCTGAAAATTCCCATCACAAGAATATAATACACGCTTCAAATCCTTCGCCGTTGACAGCCGGATGCGAAAGAGATTGACACATCCTAGAAATTAGTCTCACTACCTCTTGGAAAAACATTCATATACTCCTCATTCTCCTCATTGAGTTTGTATTATATCGCCACCGCCTTCTAAATTTTCGCCCTCTCCCCCCAGCAGATTGGTTTAGAGTCCTGACTACGATCTTGCTCAAAGCATCTCAAAAATATAACTATTTTTACAATCTTTACCCTTTCAAAATGCAATTAATAATCTATCCAAAACCTCAGGGAAAATTTCTCAAAGTATTAGAATCAGACATACGCATACATTATAGCGCCGAGCCGAGAGAAAGAGGTGATCTCTACTCAGTGGTGGCTCGTGCGATTTGGCAACCATGCTTATTTGTCATTTAAACCGATGCAAAAGTATCGATCTTGGGGGTAAAATCGCACATCTTGCAGATCGATTGTTTTACATAGGTTTAAATGAAGAGAATACGTTGTTGCCATATTGCACGAGCCGCCACTGTCACTATTCAACCATTAAAAAATGACAATGCACGCTTATTGATACATAAATTTTTCCGTCATGTGCGATTACCTAGAACTGAAGAGTTTACTTTTCCATCGGTGTATGAAAAAGTCGCACTCTGTGCTCCCTTCCGCTGTTAATTTTTCAAAAAATCTTCATTTTGAAAGATTTTTTAAAAAAAATTGAAGAGGATAAGACAGGTTAAAGGCATAGAGCAGCGGGAGTGAGGAAAAAAAATTAATGGGAGCAGGCAGGTAAAAAACGTAAAAATATCTAGGCCTCTTTGGGGAGGGGGAGTCCCGTGCCCCGTGTCCTGTGACCTCCGCGGATCCATCACTGTACGAAGATAAATATGTTATAATTAAGTAATACTAGTGAGAGGAAGTATATTATCGGGTGGCCGAACATTCTCCCTGACATATGGTTCAGGTACAATTATTTTTAAAAGATGAAGAAAAGAACGCTAATACTGGAAAGTTTTGAGAGGATTTCGGTTTCGAGGATTGACAAATATTGAAAATATCCAAAAATAGACAATTTATATGACCTTTTTAACGATATTTCTACTGTGTAAAGAGGGAGCATGGCCCCCTTTACTTTTGCTGCTTCCTCTACTGCACCAATAAAGGCGATTAAAATAAAAGGTACGGTTGATTAGTTGAAAGGGATACTTTCGATTCTTCGGGATCAGAGGTCAGATGATCATTTTTAACACAATTTTTATTCTTTTAAAATATTTCTTGTTCTTTTTCAGAACTATTAGAAACTAGCATAGTATTATTCGTTTATTATTCGTATTATTTAATCCATAAGTGTTCATAATAATAATAATTACGGAGGATACATGCTTAGACAGCACGTTCTATTCAAAATGTGCAAAATATTCCGTAGCCCACCCATCATCCACAATTGTAACCTGTAACCAGTTTCAAGTAAACTTAACTAGTTACGTAGGTATGTGTTCAAGGGAGGATTTGGGGGCTGGGCGTTGGGAGAGACACCCCCCTTGTACCGTCAGATGATGGTAAACTCGCCAAATGTTCCAAAACTGACTAACAAAACCATTTATTTTTTTTTTGTTAAAAAAATTGGTCAAGCTTATAGGCTTTGCCCCTCCTGCCTTTATGTACTGAATCATTATCCCCGTTCCCTATCTACTGTCTCCGACTAGCGAAACGAGAAATTCTCTATCTCTCTATCTTTTCTCCATGGAAAAATTCCGTTTGTTAGACAAATGATTTCAAGGGGATGAAACCCCCTCTATCTATCTTTTTTCAACTTTATACATTCAAAGGGAAAATGATAGAGATGAAAGAGATACTATGGTTTTGCCGTTGTAATCGTATGCATTCGATTTAAAGTTGCGGTCTTGTCGATTTCATTAAACTAACAAGGCTATAGATAGGATAGGATACATCTGTAATTCTGTAACTCTGGTGCGCACTCTAACTTTAAAGAATCTTGAGCTTTAAAGAACGTATCTCGATTGCACCGTTTATTGTCTAAAGATGGCCCTACGCAGTTGATCAAAAATGTCGGGTAGGTTAAAAAAAACAGGCGCAATCCTCGATTTTTAGCAAATTTTAAGCGAGCGAAATCGAGCGAATCCCCTCAGTAGATCTTGACCTTGAACTTGGGACCTTTGCTCTCACGGAGTTTATCTAGACAACTGAGGATGTGCGCGAATTCCACAGGTATAGGCTGTTTTAGTACAGCGAAACATATAATATCGGCAGTGGCGGCTCGTGAAGTGTGATTATATCGATGTCCACTCTATTTAAAACTATAGAAAAGTATCGATTTCTTGAGGGTTCAATTGCACCCCCTGGCGATCGATACTTTTCTATAGTTTTCAATGGAGTGGACATCGATATATCGCATCTCATGAGCCGCTTCTGCGTATCGGTTGCCGTCCGGGGACCTCTGGTTCCAAACAAACGCTGGTTCAATATAATTTTCCCATATGAGCATTTTTGAACGAAAATTGTGAAAGGAATGCGACATTTTCGCGATAATGAATTCTACATCCCCGTATAAATACTTAACTATGCCTCGTTCCAGGTGCAGATCCAAGGGGGGGGGGAACTTTAGCCCACTCCCTTGAAAGATTTCTAGATCCGCCACTGCCTGGTTCCACAATTAAAAACGGCCGAAATCAACAAAATATGACAGAGGAAACAATGCATTTGGAAGTGAGAATCACCCAAATGTTATTGTTGTTTATAAGTAATATCTTGTTCGATTCGGCAGTTTTAGTCGAGGAACCAGGCATCAACTATGCATTTTCGAGGAGCTAGAGTTCATAATCGAAAAAAGATCGCAATAGCCAGTAGCGCATTTAATCAGTAGCGGCTCGCATGGGCGCCCGCAGAAAAATTTCCAAGGGGGGGGGCAAAATTGTTGAACCTCAATGGAAGGTTTAGGAGACCCCCCCCCGGGAGGGAAGGGGAAACCCCCCCCCCCCCCATCCAAATGGTGTGCAATTATTAAGCCATGGTAGGTGTATCAAATAATAGTCATAATTTTGACGTGTTTGATACAATGGATAAAGGGACAGCAGACGAAAATGATATAAAGGAAAATGTTTAATTCTACTATTCCTTGCAAAAAATGAGTGAAAATTACAAAATAAATAGAAATCAGCAATTACGACCCTCAAAAACCAACTGAATGGTTCCGCAGAGAAACCGGCCGGCTCTTTGACTCCGAAAATTGATTCATGGGCACCCCAAGAGACCACGAAAAAAAGTCGACTAGATTTGGTGGTGGAAATAGACAAAAATATCGATTTTTCTACAGTATCGAAATGTTTTCAAAATACTCAACTATGCCACTGAGAAACCATCCCACATGGTTTCAAACACGAATTGGCCAAAACGTCATAATGAACGTCATAATTGTTGATACAGCAAGAATAAAGACCTATAGGCATCGGTTGCGGGGGTAGGGGGAGTCTGGACCAACCGGGAAATTATTCGGTGGGCTGCTGTCCATTTTGAGTTAGCCGGCCGTGAAATGAAAAAAAGATCGGAAAGAAGGGGAGAAAGAAAAAATGGGAGAGAAATGAGAAATAGAGAGAAAAATGGACAATAGAAATAGAATAGTCCAGCTTTATTAGAGACTGATGGGCCTTGTCTGAAAGCGGAAAAAGATGGAGAGGGGCCATACTTTGACGGTTGACGTATAATGTTGACGCACAGCTCCAGGCATGGCGGGTACTCGATTCAAATACCCTCACCGAAAGATCCGCGATTCGATCAGGAAATCGCGTCTTACTTTTATCAGTGCGCCTTCATTTATTAAGGTAGACTAAAACGGTACAGGCGCGTACGAATAGTTGACTACTTTCCATGTGATTTTAGGAATGGTTTACGTTTCCTTCCATTTCCTTTCCTGAATCAGGTGAGGCAGTGCCTCACTTGCCTGCTTCTATGACATTTGACCGCGCGACAGTTGACCGCGCACAGTTGACCGCGGCGACATTTGACCGCGCACAGTTGACCGCGGCGACATTTGACCGCGCGACAGATGATCGCAAAAAAAAAAAAAAAAAAAAAAAAAAAAAATAATAATAATAAATAAAGGATGATAGGGAAAAAACACAGAAATCGGATGGCAATGTTGAGTGAGTCGTCAATAACCCCTTTTTTTATTTTTTTGTCACAGTCTGGTAGTCTGATGAATGGGCGACTTCCGCCACCATTTACTCCTTCGTAATGGAGGGCAAAAAAAGAGAAATTCCTTGAAAACAGAAATTAGGTGGAATTTCACACCCCTCTTTGAAAGAAGGTAGCCGGCAGGTCATCCTCACCAGGTCATCCTTCACCCTCTCTTATTCAGTCTTCATCTGATCGTCTTGATGTCCGTCTTGTGTCCTTTTCCAGCGTTTTTTGAAACTCAGTCTGTTTTAAGTTTTTTAACCTTCAACAATTTTAAAATTTTACTAATTTTTTAATACATCAGGCACAGATTCATTCAAATATTTTTAAACACTCCCACGAACATTATTTTGAATTTTTAAAAGTCAGAACCAACGTATGTGGCCAGTCCTAAGCCTGATAAAGTGTATGAAGGAGAATTTTTGATTTGAAATTGACGACTCACTCAATAATGCCATCCGATTTCTGTATTTTTTTCGCATCATCCTTTATTTATTATTATTATTATTATTATTGTTATTATTTTTTTTTTTTTGCGATCAACTGTCGCGCGATCATATGTGCACTCGGTCATTTGTCGCCGCGGTCAAATGTACGCGGTCAAATGTCCGCGGTCAACTGTCGCAAGACCCACTTGCCTCACCCGACGAGCCGCCACTGGATTTAGTAGTCAAAATATTCGTTCAAAAATGCACTTATGGGAAAAGTTAGATCAAACCAAAGTTTGTTTGGAACCAGAGGTCCTCGAACGGCAATCGATACGTCGCCGTAATAAAACAGTCTATTCTGCGGAGGAACGTTAAAAAAAAAAAAAAAAACAAAAAAACAAAAAACAAAACTAAAGTGAGAATATTTTCCCCAGGAAATCGTTATACGCTATTTTCCCGCACCTTATTTATTTTTAGATGATAAAGACCAAAGAGCCAAGAGGTGAATTGTCTGTGCATCGAGTTTAAAAACTCAATATTGCCCGATTCATTCATATTCTGTGGCATCGAGCGCTACCGAGTGAAGTTCGCTGCGATCTGCGAATACATCACAATCTACTCCTTAAAGTAAACACGGGTGTGGTATCCTACTTATTTGAAGGAGCTTTCCACTTTCTCTCTTCGTTCTGTATTTGTTTGCCACTGTGGCAACAACTTTGTAGTCTCTCATATTTTCTAATGCATCTCTGAATTGACGAGAATCGTTTGAGAGTCTTCAGCGGTTGTATATTTTATTTGTCTTTCGGAAATTGTCTGTATAGTATAAGATCCCAAAAAAAAAGGAAAAACGAGCATTACTAATTTAGGTGACCTGATAATGAATATTTTATAAAAAGCTGCCATATTCAAAACCACGCAGATACTACCTTCCCCTCTTTGTGGTCACAATTTCTAGATGCAAAGGAAGATATATATCCAATCTTCATTAATTGTAGATTTTATGGAGCCTTAAGTTTAATAAATAACAGAAATTAATCCAGGTGGCTTAACCCTTAACTGCAGATGAGCCCAGATCTGGAACAATTACTTTGAAGCCTTATCTAAAAGTAGGGGACTTGAGTTGTACTGTCGCTGCATGGTGGGTCACATGTGGAACAGATACTAAACGAGTAAGAATTGTCGATTTTGTCCTAGAGCGCGCAGCACAGGATAGAGAATGTGCAGAGTGGTTGAAAATAGCTTTTACTGAAAATCTGATCGAGATTTTCCGATTTTCATTGTTATGTTTGGAAGTAACGCAGGGGTACCATATGAAAAAAAAAAAAAAACCAAAAAAAACAACTATTGAAACTTACTAACTTATTTTTTACTACTTTAATTTTTTTTTTTTTAGCCTGAAAACTTTATTTTTAGTTGCATGGATACCTAAATGCGGGTAAGGCCATATTTGGAACAATTAATATTCAGGCTCTTTACCATTGAAATATAATGGAAATAATTTTTTCACTATTTTTCCCTGTCTCAAGGATCAAAATTGTACTGAAAAAAAAATTATTTTATTGAAAAAAAAAATCATGCAGTAAAGGGTTAAGCAATTAAAACCACCCCTGGACTTTCCATTACGATTTACCAAACTTTATTAATGAATAATAAGAAAAAAACCTATTGAATCTGCACATTGTGTGCATCTTTACACAAGTAGTGCTCTTAATGGGCAATGCTGCACTCATGTGGTGATTGTGAATATGACATAATTTACTCATAGCATTGTGTATGAAAACCATTTGTTAATATCTAGTTAAAAATGAAAGAGAGAAAAAAAAATAAAAAATTATTGAATATCGAGTATCATATAGAGGAGGCAATTTATCCCCCGTAATCAGTTACTTTCGTGGTGATGCATTTAGATGGCGTAGTTTGAGTTGCCTCCCTTCCACCATCATATAGTAGGAGAAATATGATATTTTTCTCCCCCAAGGCCCGTACCAGGCACCCGAAAGCTCGGCCCCTTCTCGGGTGGACGAAACTTTGTAAGTAAGTCAAGTAGACGGCATAGAGGTTTCGGAGACTTGTCAAAGGCTAATCGGTAATAGGCGCAAATGGGGGAAAAAGACACACAAAAAAACGAAGTTGGTAATTTGTATGGATCAAATATGTTGTTCCCAGCCCTTGACGTTCGCCTAACCTTGCAATAGATGACTGTGCCGTAGAGTTTCTAACTGTGTATTGGCTCTTTTGGCTGATCAACATCTCATTACGCTTTTAAAGATTATTTTGAGGATTATAGACATTCTTGAGGTGCATCATGATCAAAATAACAGGCTCATCGATATTTAATTCTTTTTTCCGTAAAACACCGTGGGCAGTGGCGTTGCGTGCCATCTGGCAACAATGCAACTGCTCCATTTAAACTCATTAAATATATCGAATTTTCCTTGTGCATTGTGCACCCCCTGAATTCGATCTTTTACATGAGTTTAAATGGATAGAATACATTGTTGCCAAATTGCACGCGACGCCAATGACCGTGGGGTATCTATTAAGACCAAAAACAAAAAGCCGCTTTTGTAAATAAATGCGCAAAAACGCGCCAGCCAAACGCGGCGCTCGTTGGCGTTGAGCCTAAAACTCATTGACCAATCAGAGGTTTACTAGTGACTGCCCTCTTCACTCAACTCTCTACATATTGAGACTCTAAGCACAACCTTACTTTTTACGAATTCTTGCTTTTGATTGGTCAGTGCAGGGTGTTGCAGTTTTGGGTCATCAGTTAAACGTAAGTGCTACTTTGGATGTTCAAACTTGAATCGGCTCCTTGAACATAGGGATATAATTATATTTCAGGAGTGGCTTTTGGACTTCAAGAATGAGAAATCGAACACCTGTGCAGTATAATAGCCGTGCTGTGAAGAAACTAGAATTCACATAAGCGTGCAGGCGGGAATGACCTGTCACAACCAATATGCGAGAGAAGTAAAAAAGTGAAAAAATCGAAAGCAGTGACCGAGAGAATTTATACCAAAAAACTTTTATTTTAAGGCCACAGCGACCGAAAAAAGTATAATACATTCATGAACGCTATTCATAAATATAAAAAGGTGAACGAAAGGTTAAAGTATTTTTCATCAGAGGAAGGGAAGGAATGAGTGTATTTTGATTTATTAGATAAAGTATGCAGTTTGCTGTCGAGTAGGGGGGGGGGGGAGACAAAAACAAAAAAAAGATTCAAGCTAAAGTCAGAAGTGTACGGCAATGTTTTCAACGCTGTGCAAACTTCCAAAGTTATAAATTACGTTCTATCTCACCTCACTGTAGTAAGCGTGTGGTTTGAATTTACAAAAAACAGATAGTACGAACTCACTCGAGACAAAAATGAAGAAATTTTTTTTTCTTTTGAGGTTATGGCTATCTATGATACATTGCACATTATTTCACGCCAGAAAGAGAGGAAAATGTTTTAATAGACCTCCTCTGCGATATAAGAGTCCGTGACAAACACGAAGCATCAATGTCCTTTTTAATTAAATGTTAATGCGGATTTCTATCATTTTCTCATTTCAATGGATCCCTTTCATTTAAAACACACGAGATATTGGCATCAAGGGGTGCATTTTTAAGCCTTTAGCCTTTTACCCCTAAATAAGCATTATTCCAACATTTTCTCGAAAGTCTTCTTATGGTCATCCCAAATTACTCATCTGTCCACTATCAATCAGGGGCCTGGTGGCTGATTCTGCTCTTTTGGACGAGATAGCGGGAATCGACTAATCTCATCGGTTTACACGGCGTCACGTGATAGATATTTGAATCATTCGGTGGACGGAGGAGTCATTTTTTCTGAAATAAACGACTGGAAGGACTTCAAATTAGGGCTTTGAACCGAACCGAACCGCGAACCGAAAACCGTTCCGAACCGCCAAATCTGTGAACCGCGAACCGAACCGTAAACCATTTTGTAGAAACCGCCTTGAACCGGAACCCGAACCGAACCAGACGGGCAAACCAAGTTCGAACCGGTTCGCTGATTCCTAAAAAAGCGGTTCAAGAGACTATGACCAAATACTCTAGATAATTCAGATTTTGAATGAATCGAAACATCAATTATTGATATGAAAATAAAAACAGCTGCAGGAAAAAGGAATACAAAATTGACGCGTATCCTTGGCAATGCTGTAACTGCGTCAAAGCACTCATTTCCATTTTCAAAATTCTAGTCGAAGAAAATTTTCTGTGATTTCTTTATTTTTTGTTTTTTAAAATGTCTCACTCAGTTCTTGAATTTTTTGACTACATAACATCGGAAGTGAAAAAATCAAGTGCAAACAAAATAAATTTTTCAGCAAAAAATGAAAGAAGATGCGCGAAAAAGCATTTTTGTTACAAGTTCTATCATTTTAATTTTTTTTTATAAAAATGAGCCTGCTCGAACCGGTTCGAACCGATCCCATTGTCCCCGTGAACCTGAACCGAACCGCGAACCGTTTTTTCCCGCAAACTCTGTACCGCGAACCGAACGTACTGAACCGAAAATTTAGCCGGTTCAAAGCACTGCTTCAAATCAGTGATGTGACGCCGTTTTAATCAATGGAAATGATCGAGTCCCTCTATCTCGTTTCGTCTCGTCCACACAGAAAAAACGGAAAAAACACTTTGGTAGCGCTGACAAAACCTTTGGTAGAAAAATGACCCAGCAAAAGACTTAAGTTGGGCCAACCAAATTTTTTATTCACCCAGCAAAATCTCTTTAGTTAAGCGTAAAGAACCTTTGGTTGGCCCAACTAAAGTCTTTTGCTGGGTCACTTTTCTACCAAAGGTTTTGTCAGCGCTACCAAAGTGTTTTTTTCTGTTTTTTCTGTGCAGCTCTAAAAAACCTTTGGAAGAAAAATGACCCAGCAAAAGACTCAAGTAGCTAAGCTAACAAAAAGGTACGCCTAACTGAAGAGATTTTGCTGGCCGAACCAAAGATTTGGTTGCTCAACTAAAGTCTTTTGCGGGTCATTTCTCTAGCAAAGATTCTGTCAGCGCTACCGACGTGTTTTTTTCTGTTTCACTAGAGACCTGAAAAGTTGGGGTTTTTAATTTTTTTTTCTTCCACCAAAACTACAACAGAAAACGCCTTCAGTTCTTGTAGCATGCAATTTCATCGAACGATCGAACGTGGCATACTTTCAAAATTGAAGGCGTTTAGAATCTCAATGAGTGGAATTGACACGGGAGAAAAGTGGGAAACGGAAACATCCATATGTATTTAATGTTCACCGATTGGGTTAACCTGCGCTCTCTAAACATATACTGTGAATTCTGTGCCGTGTCGCATGATCTCCTTCTTCAAAATAAACGCACTAAGCAGTGTTGCCATCTTTCGTCTAATTGTCCGATTTTTCCCCATTTGATTTAATAGGTACAAGTTGGGATTTTATATAGGAAAATTGGGCAACATTGGCAAAGAGAGAAAGAATAACGAATTCCAACTTTTCCCATCTTTCACAGGTGTTAAGGACTGGACTTCTCTGGAGCGGTCAATGGGTATAATACGGTTATTAAGTCTACAGAGACAACCGGCCACTAACTCAGAGGTTCAGGGTTCAAATCTCGGCTGAGGTGACAAGATTTGACGATCTCAGATCTTGTCATCTCGGAAGGGCATGGGTGTAACCAGAGACAAATAGAGACCCAGCTCCCGTGTTAAAAAAGTGAGGCAAGTTTAGTGCGCTCAGTTTTGTTTGGGAGTCACCGGCTGCAACGATAAACATTGCCCACTTTTGAAAGGTGACGCTCAAAGAAATGCTGTGATTGGTCCGCGGTCCCTGAAACGGAGACAGGTTTTGCTTGGCGAATGCATACCACGCGCTCATCAATCAACAGTAGGCAATAGTTGGCTGTTGTTTCGATGAGTTCCGACCGAAATTGAGCTGGAAAAGTGGACACCCGCCGCAAGCTGTTTGCTGGCTCTCTATTTGTCTCTGGGTGTAACTCTTCTCTCTTTCATTTTCCCTCATTCTTTTCTCTTCCATTTCGCATGTTGGGCCCTAGTTCACGGAAAAAAAAACTACGGTGAAAATAACCATACGGATACCTGATTTTGGCACCTGCTAGATGTTATGGTAATGTTAACCAGAAGTTTACTATGTTTTGACTAGGTATTAGATGATGTTACCTGATTGCATGTCGAATCTACTCAAAGTATCGGTAAATGTACCATACTTCTGGTCAAGTTTACCATAACATCTAGCAGGTGCCAAATAGAGTCCCTATATACTATGAGAGTTGCGCCATTGCTGAATCCATTTCTGATTGGCTCTCAGATTTAGGCTGTCAAGAAAGCTCCAAGAGGCAAATGCAAATGGCGGAGGGTTTGTTTACTATTCGCGAACTCGCTTTCATTACACATTTGAAGTAACAGTGACCGCGGTAATTTTTGTGAATTTTTCCTCTCCTTGAATTTTATCAAAGAGAACTTTATCTCTTTCAATAACGACCGTTAATGTCGAGAATATGAACCTAACCTATAATAGATAGCGAAATAGTGGCAACAGCGCAGAGGCAAACGGCCATCCGCCATTTGCAATTTGCCTCTTGGGGGCTCCATTGATCCGCTTCTCCTTCTTCATTTTGAGATGTCGCAACTCTCATAGTATATAGGGACTCTAGTGCCAAAATCAGGTATCCGTATGGTTATTATCACTAATCTTTTTTTCCGTGTTGGTGGAAGAGAACACTTAAACTTCCGGGGGAAAAAGTCAACAGAGCGAGATGATGTTTTTAATAAAGTATCTATAGCAGTATAGCACCCCAGTCTATATTGTTTTTCAGTGCTGTGTATTTTGATCGGTGGCTCTGCCGCACCTCTTTATTATGATTCATTCTGAGCTTAAATAAAATTATTGCAGACTTTTTTTCGCCGTATAACTGGTGCCGCCAATCCTTTGCATTCTGCCTCTCAGAGCCTCCACGAGAGATTATCAAGCTAAGAGTCAATCAGAAATGGAGTAACTTTTGTAGAGTATGGGGACTCTTTGGTCACTGAAAAGAAAAAAGTGCTGACTTTATATAATTAAATAGTGAAAAGTATATAGACACAACTTAAAAGCAGTTAGTTTTACTGGTTGAAATTGGTGAATTACCTCTATGCTGTGTTCATTTAACTATTTCAAACGGTGTGGAACAACAGTTTTTCTAAGTTTTATCCATACTTTTAACTATGAAAATGGTTGAAATCAGCACCTTTTTTTTTCAGTGTGAGCCAGCTCCAGGGGCGGACTGGGCTGGGGTGCCGGGGTGCTGCAGCACCCCGGGCCCCTCCATTTCCACTCACCTCCCTTCTGGGCCAGTACCTTGTGCGGGCCTCTTTCCCCAAATCCCGGGCCCCAGCACCCCGGGCCTTTTTGTCCCAGTCCGCTCCTGGCTCTCTTAACCAACTGACGTCACTCACCTTTCAAATCCCAAGAGAAGTTTATTCCATACACGTATAACGCCCCTAGCGCCGAATGGTCTGATGCATGTAGTAAGTATCCGAATTAATTTATCTTGATGTACCTTCTGTATTTGACTGAAAGCGCAACTTGAAGCACTTGGAAAATCAACGGACTTGAAAAATGATGAAATTCACGTATGATTCTAAAGCTAGCTTTAATCAAGAATCCCAAATAAATAAATAAATAAATGGGTAAATAAATAGATAAATAGATAAATGAATAAATAAATAAATGAATCGATAAATCGATAATTGAATGAAAAAAAATTAAAAAAAAATGGTTTCAAATTTTATATGAATAAAAGTCAGGGCTTATACACATACAGAATTGGTTTAATAATATTTAATCTGTTCATATTTTAAACAGTTGAAAGATTTACGATAGGAACCTGGAGTCAAATGCCTATACTTCCATAGATTTAGAATTACATAAACTAAACTCTTTCGGAAGGTCAAACGAGCCATGCTTCGTCCGAATAAAACTTGCTCCTTTTATAAAAAAAATCGTCATTAACAATAAGCTATATTAAGTTACGCCTACAATCGCAGGACTTGGACCCTACTCATCCACCCCAATTAATGTTCATTCCGATGCGCCATTTTCGGTATCTATACGCATGTATAATGTATTTATACTTGCAAAAAAAGAGATCAAGAGGTTAAACATCCGCTAGGCATCAGTTATTTAAGCCCTAAGCCTATACCTACAGTGTACCCTTCCTATTAGTGGGATCTTCACTTATGAAGCTGATTAGGCCCGGCTATTCACATTCCCCCGCATTAGTAACGCACCCAAGATATTCCTATCCCTCTCATTTTATCCTTGAATATATGTACATATACATTGAAAAAGGGTGAAAGGGAGTTTCATATCGTTTCCAATCCTTGTCTAATATGTATATTCTTGTTTTAATGAAATAGAGAGAGTGAGAGATATGGCGAACCTTTTGATATGCTACTATGTGTGAGTGGCACGGCGAGTTCAAGTTTAGATTAAAGTAGAACACTTCGGCTAAACACGGATGGAAATGCCGTTTGGATTTTTGGAGGACCGTAACGAAACCGATATGCCGTAGGTAGAATTGTGGCTAGGAAAATTAAGGCGGTCCTCAAGGAATAAGGTATTTGCCCTCATTAATCTGCTTTGTTTATGTTCTTAGTGCTGTGGAAGCGTATATATTACACATACTCAGGAGGGAGCGTGTATTCATCATGTGAATGCGCCTTAACTGTGAACCTATCTACAAATAATTGCCCACGGCTCAACACGGCTCACAGTGGTACGATGTTTGGTATTTTTGGAAAATGAAAAAACAAAGTTACGATTCAACAAGAGTTGGATTCACCATCGAGATAGGCTATCGATAGCTAGTACCAGTACATCGATAGCTGTGAGTGCGGAACATCGATTCCACAACTAAAATAGATCCTAAATTTTGTATAATATCAACGGCGCATGTTTTTACAAAGGTTAGTGAGTACAATGTTCCAAAACCTTGTGATTCAAAATCAAAAATTCCAAAGAAAATCCAATTCCGTTCGCAAATTCTTGATTTATAAAGGGAAAGCAAATGTATAATGAGCGCAGGATAAGTAATTTTTGCTTTCCATCGTCTTCTCCGATCAGGGGCGAAACTCCGTTGGCCTGTGAATGACATAGTATATCAGTTGATGCCAGAGACACCAGAGACCACGCCCTAACTATCTCGCCCTTGGTGGAAACTTCTTTTTTGAGGGTTTCAACAGTGAAAACGTCGAACGAGCCCTACGTTGACTACATTGAGCAAAATATTTTGATTTTAGCAGCCAATCAGAATGAAGCGTCACTACTTTGGTCGTTGATCAACAATCAACATGGGAGTCGTTGGATATTGCTACCCAAGTTATTTTGTTGAGTGTCCTATAATATATAGTTGTCCGCACCACTCTCTGTTGTCTCTAATGGGGCTCTTGCAAACTTTTGCTACACGGGATTGAAGAGTTGATTCTTGCATAAAAATCTGTAAAAATGACGATGAGTACACTAGAAAATCACGAAATTCACTCTCAAAATCGAGCTTAATGGCCGTTCGACTCAGGTATCATGGGAGATTCCTATCTAAATTGAGACATATCCCGGTGTTTCCGTAGAGAAAGTGACATAATAGACAGGAATTTCTCATGATACCTGCGTCGAACCGCCATTATAATCTTGCCATTAAAGTAGTTATGTAGGTTTATTACTAAATTTTAGACTTTCTCAGTGTGATTTTTGTGATTTTTGCTGGTTTTTACATCAGAATAGACTATTCATTTGCTCACAGCAAAAGTATGCAAGAACCCCATTAATGCCTTAGATTTTGGCTCTAATAGGCAACCTGTATTACTCATCGGCATCATTGTAAGCGTTGCATTGTAGGTAGCCTCTATGCCGAAATTCAAGGTGTCAACTGACATTATCTTACTTGCCGGCTTTACATGCAATCTGGCTACGTTCAATTTTATCCATTTAAACCCAAGGATAAGGCTCGAACTTGAGGGTACTCCCCGAAATCTTCGCACATTCAGCAGTAAACAATCGTTCGTGGGTATAACAGGAGAAAATGCAACGTTGCAAGATTGCATGCTTCGCAGTCTTCGATTCAATGTCACCAGGAAATATAATCTTTCGTTGTCTAAGAATCTGAAGAGTTTCTCCCCGTGTGTAGCTCTCATACGCACACAAGCACCCAAACTCCCATTATTTGCATAGTGATAAATATCCCTTACGTCGAGGATATAGCTGAGTGCGCTTAATTTTGAAGGAGCACATTATTCGATGTCGCACCGCATTAACGATAGGCCTAGGCACTGCGGCACAGGGAACATTTTCTCTTCATTTATCGGGTTAAAGATCTCTTTCACGAGATTACCTGGAACAATTCGCCAACTTACTATTCAGCTTAAAATAAAGTGAGAAAGTTATTTTTTCTCCCCTTTGCAGACAACCATGTTGTCATTAAACAGGAAGAACTCGTCTACTTTTTATTTCAAGAATTTCACCATCCAACAACCGTGATGTCAGATTTCGGGAAATTCTATTTTAGTACTTCCAATTTAGCTCAATGGAAACTGAGAAGGAGGCAGATTTTCCTTCACCATTTGAAAGTTGTGATGTTAGATTACGGGGTAAAACTATCCTATTTCATGTAATTCAACAGAAAGTAGGACGTTCTTTTTGCTTTGATGGTGTTCGTGGTGACCGTGGTGTCAGATTACCGATACAGTTTTCATTTTATTATTGTTAATAAAAAAAAAAAAAATCCTTAGTGCCGCTTTTAAGACCACCAATTAAACGGGCAGTAGATAGATATACAGCGGCGCCAATGATTATAAGAGTGAGAAGTAGTTTTAAGACCTCACCCAATACTTCAGTCTTATTAAAAACAGTTTCCGTTGTTTTTTCTTCCAAAAAAACTGCCAATTAAAGTAGAGGGTAAATCCTCAATATTTACACTGCCATTTATAATAACATCCACCCAACAGATATTTGACTCACGGTCTAAAAAGCGGCCCTTAGCAAACGTATGATGTTAGATTATGAAATACATTAGTCTAACCTTCATTTGGTTTAGTGTGAAAGAAGCAACTTTTTTCCTCATCATCCGAAAACCACGAAAGCAGATGTAATGAAAAGATGTTCCGATTTTTCTCCTTCGATTAAAAACTGTAGGCAGACGATTCTTCACTAACTGACAACCGTTTTAGTGTCAAAAATCAGATTCCTGCTAACCATATGGTAGCCTTTTTTGTCAGACTACTTGAAAATATCAATTAATTTCCATTTATTTTAATGAGAAATAGGTAGATTTTACTTAAGAGATTTTTTCTTAGTAGGGCTACCAATCTACCATGATGTCAGACTGCGAGGAAAAGAATGCGCCTTTTCTCCATTCATTTCGGGAAATGCGTCGTTTTTTCCCACAATCTGTTAACTAAGGGTGGAGGGTTGTCGAATCGATATTTGATAAAGCTGAAACGGTTTTCTGAACTGTCCGCTTGATAGAATATAAATTCGTCAACGTTTCCTGATAGAACAAACGCAATCAATTTAAAAATATCGTAAAATTTCAGATCATGGGTGCGTCGATTGCTCGACGTAATTGGGGGTTATTTACGAGCTTAGAAAAGCCGATGATTTGTCGAACCGTAATTGGCGTTACCAGCAAAGTTATGAGAGAATGGCGTACATGGGGTCATAAACTAAAGCGAGAAGGGTTTTCGAACCCTCTATTTCCTTCAGAAAAATCTAGAAATTCTCAATAAATCAACAAGATCTTCAGATAACAATCTACAACGTGGAAATTATACGTTAGAACTGATAAGGAGAGGCGGCGCTGCGCTGCTCAATTTACTAATACCTTCCCGTATTGTATTCTACAGACACACTAAAACCATAATTGGTTCGTTATATTCACCGAATTTTGACTTTAATGATGCAAGGTGTACATAAAATTATTAGTCCTTTAACTCAGATATGAAGAGAGACTTTGTCAACATTATAAAAAATATGAGTGGTCTTGCCAAAATTGTGCCCACGTTGCCAATATTTTACTAAAAAGTACGCAAAAAAGTATCTTATAAGAAAATATATAAGCATGATTTTTTACAAAAAAAAAAAAAAAAAAAAAAAAAAAAAAAAGATTAAATACTTGATATTTTTAGAAGAGATTTTGGCAACGTTTTAAAAATATTTAGCAAAAATGGTTTTTGATATTTTTTTTTTTTTTTTTTTTTTTTTTTTTTTTTTTTTTAAGTTTGGTTGTTTAGATTTATTGGTCATAACGCATCATGAAAGGACATTTTGCGTTATGAAAGGGAGGGAGAGAGAGAGAGAGAGAGGAGAGAGAGAGAGAGAGAGAGAGAGAGAGAGGATTTATTTTTAATGTGTTTTTGGTTTGTGTTCAAAATTCTTTCGTGGAAACACGTTTTTGCCAGATTCTTGGTTTCCCTGCTACATTTGCTTGCATGTGAAATGCACACGTGTAGAGTTTTTAATGCGTTACATTAATAAAGCGAATAGATTAAATTATAGATTCATTGAGGAAATTAGGTAGCAACAAACTAGAACTTAAAGAATGATTGGTCAGCGCAAAAGAACTGACGAGGTAAGTATTTATTGCAACATCACGCAATCGACATCATAGGAGCTTATCAAAGCTCATAAGCAGGCAAATCGTGTTTATGATGTTAAACAGTTTGCTGAATACATATTTTGAAAGAATGACTACCCTATCTCTATATTTTCGACAGAAAGGATGGTAACCAAGCATAGGTCGGATGAATAGCGCAAGTAATCTTTAATTATACTATATAGTAAATTCAACAACGATCTCTCTGTTTTTGCCGCAGTCATTGGGAGAACACTCGTAGTACAGGTATGTACTACATATGTATGTAAAAATAGCGATCATAGTCTAGAGGTAATTTCAGAAGTGTGGGCGGACCAAAACCATAATCTTTGGCGAATTTTCAACTTTCATTCCTTCAAATCAATACCGAATTGGCTCCTGACTTTATTCTTTTGTTTTTAAAGTTTTCCTCATTGAAAAGTGAACTCTCAATTTCATTTTTATTCATTTCCATCGAGTAATAACAGAAATAATGTTGACAAATTCCACAGATTATCGGTCTAGGTCCGCCTACACTTCTGAAACTACCTCTAACCGAGCACCTGCTCCTAAACGCGCCGGAAATAAACGAAGCTGTTGTGAGATAACTATTCCTGCACGACGGTCTCGTTTTTGCATAAGCCGTAAATTGAAGGCGCGAGAGGATTATCTTATACGAAACCATTTACCGATTGTGAGTCACAATCAAATACGTTATGAAAGAGACAGAGAGGGCATCGCTATTTTCGTGACGTGGAGGGAAAGAGCAACAGGTTTTGGTACAGGCAGGGACAACCCCGCTCAGGGCTAGAAATGTTTGATTTTTATGAAAATGTGTATTTTTTTTTAATTTTCTAAAAAGCTAATGGGGCACCCCCCTCCTTGAACTTTTAAAATACCGACTTTCACGCAACTTTTTCTTAAAATGAGCTAAGAATGACTATACATATCTTCAAGCAACTCGAGGAATCCCATCCCCGAAATTGGTCTTGCGGTTTTTCCCTCTTTGAAAATTTTCTGCCGGCGCCCTTTGGCCTATAGCGGCTTTTTGATGCCCCTATTAACTAATAAAGACAAAAGAGTGAATTTAGAGCCCCGTTAGGAAGCAGTTCATCAGTTTTGATTCCTTTTTTAAGGAACTGCTTGCGGCGGTCCGTGGGGAGGGGGGGATTTTGGGGCCTACGCTCCTCACTTTCTTGGAAAAGGGCTCCAAAAGGGAAAAACAATGGTCGTTATACCTTAAGCTCCCCCCCCCACTTTTATAGGACCAAGGGCTCAAGAAAACAAATTAAAAGGGATACAATTTCTTCAAGCCCCCCCTCTATTTTGAACCCACGGATCGCCTCTATTGAAGGATCCACTCATAGGCGGCGCGTGCATTAGGCTATTATGGCTTTATCCCCCCCCCCCCCCCCCCACTTTATTGAGGACGCGGGGCCCACATTTTTTGAAAAAGCAAAAAATAAATAAAACCATTTCCTCAAAGACGAAGTAGCTTCATTCATAACTTAAATTGATATGGTTACTAAGGAGACGTCAATTAAATTACTGTAACTGAAAAGCGGAAAATAATAGAAAATCGTCGATTTTTTAGCCCTCTTCATTTCCACCCTATGCACCCGTGGGCCCCTATTTTATAGATATTAAAAACGAATTAAGATCAATAATAATGGGAGCTTGCATAAAATTAGCCTAGCTTCAAGAATCGATCGTTTCACCTATATGTTCAATGGAGGTTCATTGGTTCGCGTGCAATGTGGCGATAACGGATTCTTTTCATTTAAATCTACGCAAAACAGTCGATCTTCAGGGACTTCGCCGAATCTCTGAGGTATCGATACTCTTGTGCAGGTTCGAATGACAAAGAAACATGCGGTTGCCAACAAGCACGAGCAGCCACTGCCAAAGTTTAAGTGGATAAAGAGCATGATTGCCAAATTGCACCGGCCGCCACTGGACCTGGCAACTCCGTTCCACTTTAGTTAAAAGCAGTATTGCCAATTATGACAGAAATTATTCGAATTTCCCATTTAACTCAATGTAAAATTTGGATAATTTCTGCCATGAATGGCAACACAGGAAAAAATGTACTCATTTATCGTTTGTTTGCTCGAGCTCTGTTTGTTCATCTCTTGCACTTCAATCAGTGAAATACTCTCAAAAATGCTTAATTGGATCGATCGAGCAGCAATCGGCAATCGGCAATCGGCAATCGACTGCCAAAGAGACAGAGATGCATGTTTTATTCTAACCGAGCCCGCCCTTGTTCTACAGTTAAGCCAGTAAAAGGAAACACATATAATAATGGAAGGGATGTAGGTAATGTAGCTGCAATGGGTGCGAGCTAAACTTACAATTCAGAGAGAGAAAGACCTGTTCTAAGCCCTGTGACTTTCCGAGAATTGGTGAGCCGGTCGTCCTTTTGGCCGAGGTTCTTTTTCCAGAACTACCGTGCTCTATGCCGCTGAGCTTTGAGCTAAAATTCTGCGTAAATGGATCGTTTGATTCTTCCGGTCGGTGCCATGCCGTGAGATAATTTTGCTCAGTCATGAACATGACGTGAATATGAAAATTTTCCTCGGGGGGGACTGTAAAAACCCCTCTAAGCCCGCCCCCTCTCGTCCGCAGAATCAGGTGGTTCCTTGGATCTCCTTTGCAATATTTCGGAAATATAGCTTCTCTCAAACGTAATTTTAGGCTTTGTGCACCCGAAAAACCATTAGAGCATGAACAGAGACAATATATGTATATTATTGTCTCCGAGCATAAACGAACAAAAAAGTGCGCACATGTTTGTTTCCGCTGACGAGAAACTGATTGATTCGGAAATATTTGATATCCCATTAGCATTTGCTTAGAGCATCACTTGTGCCTTAAAAAGAAGTGTTTTTCTTAAAAAGAAAAAGAAAATAAACTTTCTTAAAAAGAAACGTTTCTTCTCTCTGTTTCATTTTTCATCTGAACATCGGTTGAGAATATCGGTTTTGGCAATGCATTTTTCTATTCTGGTGATGGACTTTAGTGACTGATTACTGAGCTTTGACAAGAATGTAAAGATGAAAAAAATTTGGATGATCATCCCAAGATCCAAAACTTTCAGATAATGAACTTGTATCCTCGTAAAAGTCACCCACTGATGAATTTTCCTCTTCCCTTTAAATCACCAAAATTAAAAAAAAAAACCCTAAATACACCCTAAATTCATACCCTAAATATGTAGTTCCTTGTTATTTCACATTTTCTGAGGGGGCAGCGGGCAGTCCGGTATTTACTTTCATGTGCTCTTAGGACAATCTGCTTATTGATTTATGTGAAGATAGCTCATGAGATTTTGTTAGAGATGGTTTTTCTATACGTACATTATTTGTTTGTTGATACTTTTTTCATTATTTTATTGTTTGTTGATACTTTTATTATTTTTAATTTTCAATTGTTCACATTCGGGAGGTTCGTCGATGTCAGGTGTTTTCTTTTTCCACGCTCAAGAGTGGAGGTTTCATTTTTCCGCAGTAGCTCGTCACATTATTATTTTTTTCCTCTTGTTTGAAATGACCGGGGGCAACAACGGCTGGCTCTGGCTTCCTCCTCACACGAGCCACGATTATGGGGATAGCTCGGTATAGTTTTCCCGAGGGTTTCAATTCGCAGCCTTGCGCGGATGATCTGAAAGCTTTTGAGTTTATTTTTCTCCTACACACCACAGAGCACCACCAACATCCACCAACCAATCCGCATCATCCATTCCTGCAACCTCTTGCGTAGTATCACTCTTTCCCCTCTCCTCCCTCGCCTTCAGAAACTCTCCCAAAGTGCGTGGCACGTTTTAATGGACCCAGTTTTAATGGCAGCTCGTGATTATTTACAGGCGTATCTTCTGCTCATCATCCACCCCTTCCGTCACCTCCCTCCCTATAGTCTGTCTCTCACTACTCGCGCATATTCACCCCCTCCTATCCTCCTCCTCCCACTCTATACCCCTCCCTCGCTCACCCCCCCCCCCCCCCCCCTTCCGACAACTCTTCATCTCTCCAATTCCCCGTGGTTGAATTGTGTGGTTTTGCATTCATTAAATTTGACACGAAACATCATTTCAAGGAATCATTGGCGACGGCATGGCATGGCAGCGGCGGAGTGTCTAGTTAAATCGAGCGCCAATTTTGCATCACTTCGTTCCATGCAGAGTCCCTCCCTCACCCCCCTCCCTCACCCCCCTCCCTCACCCCCCTCCCTCACCCCCCTCCCTCACCAACACACACCATTGACACCTCCCCTCGTCACCCTTGATCCATTAGTTTGACACCCTCTCATGTTCGCCGGCGGTTGTGAAGCGCATTGTTGTTTAATATCATGTGTCATTATCAGCATTCGAGGTCTTTGCCCGACGATCAATCTGTAACATTGTTTGACCTATCCTTTATTTCTCACGCCCCCTTTCTATACTATGCTGGCAAACACTCGTATTCAGGTAGTCGTTTTTGTTTTTAGAGTCTGAGTTTTTTTGGAAGATTTAGGAAAAAGCCTTCTCTTTCAGCAGTCCCAGCTCACCAGGGCTGCCGTTTTGCGTATAATCAATGATATTTTTCAATTCACCGATGATTCCACTGGCTGAGAAAAGATTACACAGTTCAGTTCAGTGTATTACTGTACTGTACTAAAATACTCGCATCTGTAATCTTTTCTCAACCGGTGGAGTCGTCGATGACTTTAAAAAACTTGCGGATATTTTAATTATAATCAACGAAGTTTCCACCGATTAAGAAAAGATTACAGATCAGAGTATTTTCGAGCATTACAGTCATACACTGAACTGAACTGTGTAATCTTTTCTCAACCGGTGGAATCACCGGTGAATAGAAAAAAGCATTGATTATACGCAAAACGGCAGCCCTGCAGCTCACACTCATTTCGACCTTGCAAGATAAACACGTATTTGAAATAAAATATACAAATAAATTATCAAGTCCTGGACGAATAGAACAATTGAAATATTGCTATCCAAGAAAAAGCGATAGAGTGTAGTTTTTTTTTCTTGCTCATACTTCCCTTATTTGATACTGATATGCTCAGGCACGATCTTATAATGTTTTCTTTACACACAATTTAAACTTTAGTACACTGCTTTCGATAGTTAATTTATAAGCGACCAAGTCTTAAATACATAATTACTCCATACAGGGTGTCTCGGACTACCTAGATCCGGCTTTTATCTTAAAAATGGCTGGTTATTAAGATTTAAAATGGGGCTGTTTCACAGTGCACACTTTTGTTGCAAGATATTTAAGGGTCGATTCAGACGTAAATTCTTGCAAAAATAACGATGGTAGCATGACTAAAAACTCACAAAATTTACTTAGGAACTCATAAAATGCATTTAAATATTCCTATCTAATAATACTGAAACTCTATCAAGAAGTGACCAATAAGAGACGATTTTCGTTTGCCACCGGTATCACCAGGTGTCACGATAGGTAGGTACCTACCATTAACCGGATGTGGATCACTACTCTGGTGTTTAATTACTCCATGAATTTTCCATGTCAACATGGAGAGAGTGAAAAATTTAAGATAGGAATCTCTCATTATTACTGTCATAAGCCGCCATTACGCTCGCGCATTCAATAGCATTTTATGAGTTTAGGAGTGGATCTCGTTAGTTTTTAGTGCTTCTATCATTATTTTTGCAGGTATTTTAATCGACCCTTAAACCACTTCCATCAAAAGTGTGTAACAGCCCTAAACCAAAGTATGATAGAGATTGACACACAAGTTTTCATTTTCGATGTTTTCCAAAACCTTCGACCCTTATTATTGTCAATAGAATTAAGAGCGTCTTTTCTGAAGAAATCAAAAGTGATAAATTAATATGTTTCCAAATGAGCTGTAAAGGGTTATAGAGGAGAGAAATATCTCGTAGTTCAAGTTAAATAAAGAAGGAGGCCAAGTAGGCCACGTAGAAAGGCATCCAAGAGTAGAATGTCTATCGAAAGGATGGGAGATGTAGAGGGGCAGGGAAGCAAACATTGTAGGAAGCGACGAAAAGTAGATAGAAACTCAAATAACTGTAGATGTAGGCTGTGAAAAATACGAACAAATGGAAAATTTAGCCTCAGATTATTAAGAAGGAACGGCGAAGTGCATTCAACCAGTTGCATGACTGATGTTTTAATAACAAAAATTCATTCAAAAGAAAGATTTCGAATGCGGAGACTTCTGTCGAAAGTATACCCTCTCCCTCCCCCCCTCCCCCTCAGAATTCACATCGGAAGGAGCTATTAAGATTTTTTCCATTCCATCCAGAATGCGGCGCGCTATCAACTCATCCGATTCCGAAAATTTAATTTGCTACTGTATAGCAAATAGACGCAAAATATTCAAAAGATTAGTTCACCCGCCGTATTTCTAAGCCACAGATCCCGTTGTACAGATTCGTGGAAATTGAATTACGAATTTCTAGGACCCTGAAATTTCGGTGACTCTTCCTTGCAGCAGCCAGCTCTTCAAACTTTGGAATGTTACCTGCGAAAGTAGGATCTCAATCCCAAACTCAATTTACTGGGGGGAAAACGCGCGCGGCGCGAGACGCCTATACTTCAGGATCCAGGAATAGAATACGCTTACAATTAAAGTTAGTGGCATTAGTCCCGCCCCCCCTCATCTACGCGAGAAATACTGGGGGGCGGCGGACAGGGGGGAGGGGGTCTGACTTCAGACTCTTGAATGACGCTTCGAGTACAGCATTTATAATAGAGGAGAACCGGGAGGTATTGTTCGCTGTTGGCGTTTCGCAAATGCGCGCACCCCCGCGCACGGCAGAGAAATGAATGAGTGCTGCGGTAATGTATCTTCTTCAGAAGCTTAATGATTTTACGCACGTATCATGCATTTAAGTGTCTGTTGATTTTCATCCCGTTCTTCAAAACTGCTGAACGGAGAACTCTTCTACAAAAAGTGGGTTTTGTTGTTGTAGTCATGATGGTTTTCTTATTTCTTCCTCCTCCTCTGATTCTACCTCTTATTCTTCTTTTGATCATCCCACTATATTATCATTCTCTTTTCTATGGTTGTTTTTTTTTTTTTTTTTTTTTTTTTTTAAACATTCATAATTTTTTATGTATTTTTTTTCTTTCCTACGCAAGGTATCGCTTATTGAGAACTCAATGACCGCATTGAACGGCTGGTTGCAGCCAGGGTCTAAATCTTGAATCCTTGAAAAATTATTCTGCAGGGTTTTTCAAATGTAACGCCCCCCCCCTCCTAACTTTTTTTCTAATGGGACAGTTGCAAGGGTCTGAAATGTTGCGTTTTTTATAAGAAAATGAAAGCACTTGATGAGCTGAGAACAAAGATGCCTTTGGTTTCTAATGAAGTCCCATTGTTCCGAATATGAGATTTTGGTCCAAAATACATTGTTTTAAATGGGGATTTCGCGCAGTGACGTCACTACACCTACGATTTTTTGCAACTTCACTCGAGTGTATCTCCAAAACCAGGGCACTTGGAAAAAACCAAAGGCATCATTGTTCTTAGGTCATCAAGTACTACCACTTTCCTTATAAAAAACACACCATTTCAGACCCTTGCAACTGCCCCATTGAGATAAAAGGATGTGGTTTGGACCATTATTATTTACATCAAATGCACTATTTGATGGAGCAATAATTGGTGGCACCCCCTCCCCCACCCCCTCCGGGTGATAGAGAAGGGTGGGGTCAACTCCATTTTCTCTCATGGCATTGCCTATCTTGTGTTACGTCGTTTGAAAGGGCGTAAAATTCTAAGACTTTTGGCGCAAACCACAGCTCAATGTCGATATTCGTTTTCGATAAATCGAAGGTCAAAGTTAGATTTGGACCCATTCTCAAGAAATCATTATTCAGGATGTTAAACACAACGGCAGTCGTTATTATGAGAGACAATGTCCTACAGAATTGACTCGAAGCCGAAGGAAAATAAACAATATAATTACCACGATCATTGTACTGTAAATGTGTAAAATGGGCGAGTGCAAAAAGTAAACAAAACTTTTCACTGTTTTGTATTTTGCGTCTTGGGGCCTTCGTGAAGGCCTAAATCTGAGAGCCAATTAGAAAGTGATTCCGATGAGACACAACTATTATAGTAAACAAGGACTCTAAATTAAATAATGTCGGTCAATTCCCAAAATCTTGGCGTAGGTGTACCACCTGAAATGCTTAAATTCATGTCAATAAGTAAAGCATGCGCGTTTCCTACCTGAACCGAAGTCTAAGGAATCCATGGGCGGAGCCAGCAATTTGGCAACTGTGGATTCTTCCCATTTGAATGTATGAGAAACAATCGATTCTTGAGGGGCCACGGCCCAATTTCTAATCGAGTGTTTCTCATACATTCAAATGGGAAGAATCCATAGTTGCCAAATTATTGGCTCCGCCCATGAACTTTTATTCGTTGGCTGTTCTTGCGAAGGAATGTTAGATTATAAAATACCTCAATAAGGTAAATTGTGCAACGCTGCTATTACAGCTTGGTTTTTTAAAGGCTTTTCAAGCTAATTCATTTTTGGTGAGCGTAAACAAGATTTGGTTTCGAGGCAGGTTTCTACCTTAGTCAGGACCCGCTTCAAAGGTTAAGATTTGAGGAATTGAATTATATGAGAGCTCTGTTTCGATGGATTTTGGGCCCGGAGATCATCCCAATCGCTCCATTTAATTACATCACGATTCAACCTCACAGGAGACGAGATTAATTATTTCGATACTCTGATTATTTTGGAGGGATCACGACACACAACAGGAGCAACAAGTTGACAAACGAAAGCAAGAAGGGGAAAGGAGTCGCCGCGCCGCGCCGCGCGGCGTTGAGCTCTGCTACCACCCCGTCCTTCAGGTGGCAGCATGTTGGACAATGGCGTCGCGTGCCACTTGGCAACAATGCAACTGCTCCATTTAAACTCATTAAATATATCGAATTTTCCTTGTGCACTGTGCACCCCCTGAATGGGGCAGTTGCAAGGGTCTGAAATGTTGTGTTTTTTGTAAAGAAAATGAAAGTACTAGGTGAGCTGAGAACAAAGATGCCTTTGGTTTCTAAATAAGTCCCATTGTTCTGGAAATGAGATTTTGGGCCAAAATACATTGTTTTAAATGGGAATTCCGCGTAGTGACGTCACTACACACACGATTTTCTAAAACTTTACACGTGTTTATCTCCGAAACCGGGGCACTTATGAAAAAACCAAGGGCACCATTGTTCTCAGCTCATCAAGCACTATCATTTTCTTCATAAAAAACACAATATTTCAGACCCTTGCAACTGCCCCATTCGATATTTCACATGAGTTTAAATGGATAGAACCAGTGGCGTAAACTTGGGATTATTATTGGGGAGGCAAACCAACTTTTGAGAGATGCACTATGGGGGGTCTGGGGGGGGACACCCCCCAGTGAGAGGGGGGGGGTCCGGGGGTCCTCCCCCGGAAAAATTTGAAAATTCAGGCTCTCTCAGACGTTATTTTAAGCAATGTTATCGCATACAAATGCCACAAAATGTAAAAATAGATTTTACGTTTATTTTCTTCATTTCTCAGGCAAAAAGAGAACTTTTCAGTTAGACTTTCAGCTTATTGATGAAGGTGATATTTCTAGGCTTTGGGAAACTGTTCCTCACGGTTAGAAGTCATCTGGAAATTTAAAACTGCAGTAAATATAATGTTCCACTTAGTGGCGTAAAATTTTAGATTCTTTTTGAGGGGAGGGGGTAGCAAATAGTCCGATACTTTGGGGAATCTGGGGGGGACATTCCAGTAATAGGGGGTCCGGGGGTATTCCCCCTTAAAAATTTGAACATTTGGGTTCGCTTAGACTATATTTTATGCAATCAAATCTTTCAAAAATAACAAACCGACAGAACAGAAGTTAGTAGACTCAATGTATATTTTCTTTATTTCATTGACAACAGAGGAATTTTTCACTTTAGATTTACTTTAGGCGCAGTTTCAGGGTAAAATAGAGCCACTTATTCTTGCCAATGTTTGCTTCTCGGTTCCTGTAATTATTCCTTTTTTCCTTTCTTCCTTTATTTATTTGTATTTTTCCGTCTTTTCTTTTCTACCTTCCTCTTTTTCATCAAATTATTGGGGGGCAAAATGATACTTTGCCCCCCCTTCTCAAATATTGGAGGGGCAAAAAGGTCATGCCCCCCCTAAGATTACGCCACTGGATAGAACATTGTTGCCAAATTGCACGCGACGCCACTGATGTTGGATGTTTCCAATAGACTGTTTATATACAGCGATATATCGTATCGATTTCCATTCAGGGACCTCTATGGTTCCAAACCAATTCTGATTCAATGAAACTTCCATCATAGGCACATTTTCAATTATTAATTTAAGACATCATTGCAACTTTTATACGATTATGAATTCTTCTTTTAATTTTGAGTCTCAAATCCCTTGTTACTTTTCAATTTACGATGGAGAAAGTATGGATAGGAAAGATATAATCCCGGTCTGATACATAATATAAAAAAAAAAAAATGTTTATACTCGTATATAGCATCATAAACGAAAGCTTCGTCGAAATCGATTCTACGTGACAAACTTGAAACGTCACACCTCGCTCTGTGTTGAAACGTATTTCAGCTCTTTTTTACAATTATTGGAAGGAGAAGGTTTTACGGAGGCCCCGTTTGTTGAGTAAATGCGAGTCTAAAGAGTGTGTAAATAAAAAGAGTCGTCGATAAATACGGCTTTGAATGTTTTTTTATTTTTTTTTTTAAAAAAAATAAAAATTCTCATAACATCTTATCTTGTTCCATGATATATCAGTACATATTTTAAGGGAGTTCAATGGTTTATCAACTCTAGAAAACTCTCGAAATATTACAGCGTATTTTTCTTTTCTTTTTTTTCTTTTTTTCTTTTTGTACCACCCGTATATTGTAGCTTTCCTTCTGCAGTCAAAACATATCATCAAGATGAACAGAAAAGCGCCAGTTTCTTACTTCTGAGCGAGTACTGAAACCAACAGTGGACCAAACGTTTACCAGATGATTTTAGAGGTATCCCTTTGTCATATCCGGTGCATTCAAAACGTGGTGAAGCGAGGAGTGAGGAAATTCAAACTTGTAAAGCAAGGCGAGAGAGTGTTTTATCGGTTCAGTCCTTCCTCACGCTGGACGCGTCCATTGTAACAAACGCCGGAACGGAATAGACATCTTGAGCCGGAATCCGTTCAGCTGAGATATGTTTGGACCAACATTTCTTACAAGGGTATCTGTTCGTGACGCGCTCGGCGCTGGATTTTTTGCTTCCCTCCCTTTGGTCTGCATTTCCGTGCGGTCAGTTTGTTGTTCAGAGGCAGGGATGCCCACGCGCCGATTCGAGGAGTCGGAGTCCCGGAGTAACGATTACCATCACTTTTGCGAGGACTAGAAAACCCAAAATTCAAAATTGAGATAACGACGGAATTCGGTAGAGAAGACAAAAAGAAGGCGTATGCTGCAAACCGGGCTCGAAAATCCGCATTGGGAAGAGGAAGAAAGAAGTAGAATAATGAAATAAGAATGAAGTGAAGGACGTGACGCCACTGAGAGCAGCGTCTATTGAGCACTGATGTTTGCTGGGTGAAGTGTCAATCTCTGATTTTTACTCGATGCCTGTTTCTATCGTTTCTATGTAAAAAAAAAAGAAAACAAAAAAAAAAAACAAAACAAAAAAAAACAAAAAACAAAAACAAAAACAAAAGCACGAGAACAGAAAATTTCCCAGCTAATGCCCAATTTTGATTGTTTCTACCGAAAATAATTATGGTCTATAGTTACTAACCCTTCCATAATACCACGCTCTAGTTATTTGATTTCGTGGCTCGATCTCACATTGACAGTAACTGTAATCCAAATTTTTAACATCCGCAAAACAATGGTCCATGGTGCGCCTTCAATTACCGGGATAGGCAAAATGAACACTGTGGAGTACGAATATTTAACTACCCACTAAAGAGCGAGTTATATATTTTTGATTTCTTCAGGTAACATTGTCACGATGGGTGGACACGGGATTCGGCGTTGCTGACTCTTGAGCGCAAATCCTTTGTCCATTGTCAATGCCAAAGCGGCAAAGCTCGGATGTTAAGTTAATAAGCGCAAAACTATAAGAGCATCTTATATGTTACTAGTTGGGAAGCCCGTGCTTCGCATGGTTGTGTTTTCTCTTTTTGTTTTTCTTCGTTTTTGTATTTTTCTTTGTATCATTTTACGAAGCGTCACACTGTTATTTAGTCTAATATATTAAAAACAGTAATTGAACAAATACAAAAGAACGTGAATGGTTTTGCCTTCAATCAAATCAAACTCAATTGACAATTTTTAAGAACGTACTATTATAACCGCAAAATCATCATACTTTATTCGCTCTCTCTTTAAAAATATCTCCTGTATTTCAAACGAAAATGAAGTATTTACGAATTAATTACTATTCATCTTACCAACAATTACTCATCCGCATTTGCATAAAATAAAAAAAAAAAAATCTTTTTCCGACCCAACACAATCATAATAATAAGAGGGTAATTTTTTCTTATATAGATAACCGTGGCTTCCAAATTTTTTTATTACGTTGTGACACATAAGTTGGGTCTCAACTTTCCAACCAATAGAAATATCGCAACCCATCAAATCCAATTTTTAACACTGTTTTTTTTTCCGATCTTGCTTTGTGACGCTTCAAAATTCTAGGGCATTTTTTTTTTTTTTTTTTTTTTTTTTTTTTTTTTAAATAGAAACTGATTGTTTTCTTCACATCGTCAAAATGCACTTAAAGAGGGCTCATTTAATTTCACCAATTTTAATTGAAGGTTAAGCACTTTTAACAATCATATAGTAAGTTTCTATGGCATTTTATATTAGAGCAAAATTTCTCCCCTTACGAAATGGACAATTCCAATAATCGATCATCAGAGCGATATAACGAATTTAAACCCGTTGATTCCAATAACCTCGACCTTTCATGGGTAAATATCATGAAATCCATTTATTCAACATTGGAATCGCGTAAACCCCGATCTTCCTCCCCTCCTCATTTGAAATCAAAATAGATATTCGTGAAAAAAAAAACCACCTTCAACACCAACATCCGAACGCATTACCTCTATACAACACGCAGTATTAGCAAATCCCCAAAATTTGGCCGCAATCTCATAAGCATATAGGATTATATATAGTCCACCCTATGGACAGAGCAACTGCGATTGCATAAACCTGTCCCTGATGGAGACTTAATAACTCCATCCCCAAAGTGAGGGGAACCGTTTAGCAAAAATAAGAAATTTTATACACCACTATAAGGAAGCCGCATGGCTTAGGACCAAGGATTGGTCCCGCCGTGTGGACAACAGCAACACCTCGCCAAGCGAGTGATAAGGAAGAACGATAATAATAATAATTTATTTGTGTAATGTTGCACAGAGGCTTCAACAAATATGTCAGTTTACATGAGGATGGAACTTAAATAGTAAATAAAGATTATTAAGGAAGATTATTAAAGAAGTATGAAATATAGATAAAGGTAAAGATAAAGATAAGATTAAGCTTGAGCTTAAATTAAGCTTCTAAATACTCCTCTACGGAGTATGGACATTGGATACAGAGATACGTTTTGACCAAGTTATTAAATAATCTACTTGCTGACTCTTTTTTTATTCCAGTTGGCAGTTTTTCATAATATTTTTTACATTTTCTTAGCTCTTCTGATTCTTTAATAAGTTTGGTTATGTTTTGATGCCTGGTATTTCGCTGCATATTATCACTGATTTGAATTGGTTCTGTCATTTCATTGCTGAAGAGTTTGATTTTATTGAAGATTATGAGAGCGGGTAAAGTAAAAAGCTTATTTTCTTTAAAAATATTCTTGCAAGAAATATCTTTGCGCAATTTGAAGATTACTCTGATAGCTTTTTTTTGAGTGATGAATACTTTATTAACTAGATTTTTCGAGCAATTAGACCAGACATTGATACAATAATTAATGTGGGAAAGTATCATTGAGTGATAAACTAGAAGGAGAATCTGGGTGTTACAATATTTTGCTAGCATCTTAAGCACAAAAATTGAGGAATGGAGTCTGCTGCAAAGATTTTTGATGTGCTCTTCAAAATTTAGTTTGTTATCTAAAATTATACCTAGGTGTCTCATGCTCTCTACTCTTTCAATTACCTCCTCGTTAATAGTTAAGTTGAGATTTAAATAATTTATGAAATTGAAAGGAACGTTTTTGTGCATTCTTTTATGTAAAATCATAAATTTTGTTTTTCCTTTGTTTATGTTTAATAAGTTCAGCAGACACCATTCCTCAAACATATTAAGGAGGATGTAAGAATCGATTTCTAGCTGCTCCAATAATTTGTTACTGATAATAAGCAATACGTCGTCTGCAAAAAGTATGATTTCAAACATCGAACTGATCAGTACTCTTCTAGTTTTAATTTTCAAGTATTTTATAACATCATTAATGAATATTAAGAACATTAGTGGACCTATCACTGAACCTTGAGGCACTCCTACTAGGATTTCAAGCACACCAGAAATTGTTTTAACTCCATTTTTTACAAATTGAACATACTGCTTTCTTCCATATAAGTAACTGTTTAGACATTTTAAAGCTTTCCTACAAAATCCAATTTTTTCCAGTTTTACGTTCAGAATTTCTAGATTTACTGAGTCAAAAGCTTTGCTTAAATCAATAGACATTGCAACGGTAAAGTGTTTTTTATTTCCTATAAAAGTCTCATAGCAACTTCTGATTGCTGATGAGTCCGTGTTTTTTCCTTTGCAAAAACCAAATTGATTTTTGTAGAGTAGATTGTTTATATTTAAGAAGGTATCTATTTGATTTGATAATATTAGTTCATATACCTTTGATAGAGGAGATACTAAAGCTAGTGGTCGGTAGTTACTTATGTCTTTAGCCTCGCCAGCTTTGAACAATGGTATCACTTTCACTATTTTAAGAATTTCAGGGAAAATGCCAGTAATTAAAAAATTATTTACAGTTGCAGTTAGGATTGGTACAATTTCTTTTTTGATAGATATCAAACCTTCTTCACTGTATCATTTCCAACTCTTGAGTAAGTGAAAGAGGCCATCACGACGCAAAATGGATCAAAGTGGGGGAAAAAACCGGACATGGGGGATGTGAACGAATTGTTTCGCCGGTGACAGAGGCGTATATTCTTTAGGATCTATAAATACATACATCAAGGTGAATTGAAAAACACGAAACGGCAGCTCCTGATTGCAATTTTCGTCGGAAAAGAATTAAAGTAGAATGTATTCTTTATAATTCTGAAGGCAGAGTCTGCTCCCGAAAACTCTGACACCTTCGACATTCTGAGTGAAAGGACTCGGACGGGGTGGATAATGTCGAAGAAGTAATAGGCATAGAGTCCTCGCATGTAGTCACGTTCTTTCCAATACAATACCGTCCCTTAATGAGAGGAGTCCTGTCTTTTTCCCAGGTAATCTCTTTTTATTTCACATAGGGTGGGGAATTTATTGCTCTTTAAGCAGCGGAAATTAAATCTCCCGACCAGGAAAACAAACGGAAATGAAAACAGTGCGGGAAAAGATCTAGGTCCGAAGCAGAATGAATGATTGCGACGCAACAAACTCCTTCCTTTCCTTTTCCTTTTCTTTTCCTTCTCCGCAACCACCATGAGTGAGTTCTCGAACGGTTAAATTTCAATGCTGCGCAGATAAGAAGCGGAATGCATAGTAGAGATTATATCCATCAGCACAGTAACCGATAAATCAATTTATCTAACACTATCAATGAGGCATTTGATCTATAAACTCCAAAAAATCGATCCCATCACTAAAAATAACTGATAGAATTTACGATCTGCATAGTTGATTATGGAGTCAGATATCAACTATGGTACATTTCACTAACAGATGGTAAAATGTATCAACAATAAGTTCACTTAAATACCATGAAATGTACGTTCTACCAAAATAAAAAAAGTACCATCTACTTGATAACCAGGTAGATCATAGGAGATTCCATTTAATTTGAGTTTTTCCTCTGTGATTTGTTATGAGAGAGAAAGACTCATAAATTAGACAGGAACCCAGTATACCTGCATGTATAGTTCCGCTATTTAAGAGCCACGATGTTTGAGCTATATGAATGTATCATGGGAGATTCCTATCTAATTTGTCTCTCCCTCTCTGTAGAAACTCACATTTTCCTTAGGTTTAAATAGAGAGAATCCATTGCTGCCACATTGCAAGAGCCGACACCAGAGATTACTAAGACAAAGAGATATGGCAAGTCCTATCCCCGCCATGTTAGAAAACCGTTAATCGACATTTCGTAAAAAAAAAAAAAAAAAAAACGCCTTCAAATAGGCCGTGATACAATACGGCGTACCACCTGGTGGACCATTTTTCGTAAACATTGCTATTACTGCTGTTAGTGGAAATAAATTCAAAGCGCACACTTTTCTGATTTTTTTTTACTTTACAAACACGTTGACAAAATGGAAAATGTCAAGGGACAAATTTTACCAATAAAAGAACCACTAAAACTTTAATCAAAAGTCATTTACTGGCAGCCGAACGCACTTCGGTTACTTTCAGAATTGTTTACAAAAATGGTCCACCAGATCGTATGCCAGTTTGCCTACTTCGTAGGAGTCGATTAACAATTTTGAGCAGTTCTGCCATATCTCTTTAGCTTAGTTATCTCTGGTGGAACCTGCGCTGATAGTGCAACTGAGTCCGACACAGATACCCGTCTCTTTGAACTAATATTAGATGTATATTTAAACCTGGTCATGAATTTCAGACGTGTTTTTCCATTTTTATTCACTTGCTTGTACCTACGCGAGTTCATCTCTTTGTGTCTGTTTATAATTTTTCCTATGAGGATGTCGCGTCTCATTTTAAGGCCGAGAGACCGCAGAAGAGCTGAGTAAATATAATTCGTTGTATGCGGGAAAATAGACAAAACACGGTTTAAAAAAAATAGAGAAAAGATTGGTTGAACCACTGAAATCCTTTTCATAGCCTGAAGTTTATATCCAACCCCCCTTTTTTCATTAAATCTGTCATAATGTAGTCGGTTAGCATGGGAACTTGACAGATGGAGTCAAAGAGGCTCACCCGTTCTACGCTCAAACAAAACGTGGAATCAACTCCTGGTTTGAACAAATTGTTTGAAAACGAAACGATCCCGACCCACTTTTAAAAGAAGTTCCACGACGCGGTGCTTGCCATAATCCCGCCGAGAATTCTTGTTTATGTTATTCGCAATAATGGCTTTTTAAAGAAACTTTCCGACATCCTTGCCTTTTTCTGACAAAAATTATGCTCCATGAATGGCAAGAATTCCTATAATTATACTGCTCGCAGCGATTTCCATGATCACATTCTACAATTTTTTTACCACTATCTACTTGTAGTGCTTCGTGACTCATATCAAAGGGAATGTTACTACTGTCAGAATATAACTCTTTAGAAATGTAGTTTTGAAAATTCTGATGAGAGGTAGGATATCATGAATTCAAAGATCGATATTGGGCTTCGAGGTGTGCGCCGAGGGACTATTTTTGATTACTTTTTATTTGCTGAATTTAAAATATATGGTGCCAACACAAGATAAGTACGATTTTTAGAGGTTCCCCCCTCTTGTCTTCCTTTGGGGGGATGTCTTTAAAAATATTAGCCTCCAAAAACGTTGCTTCCTTCATACATATAATTAGATAAGCGTCTGATGATCGTTTCTCGAAATTTGCAAACACTCCCTAAAAAAATTTGCATAAGAATCTTTTTATAAACACCCTGAGGATGATAAAGTAAAACTTCAACATGTGTAGCTTAACTCCTCAGTAAAATACATTAGTCAGAAGCTATACTTTACTAAGTTTAAAACTTTAGTGAACACCTTATTGTTACATGCTTTTCAATGTCTGCTCAAGTTTATCAATTTTACTATAAATTTACAACGCCATGATATATGTATATTTCAACAGAGTGGGTCTTTGCTGCTTTGATAGCAGCAAAACATTATTTTCCAATGGAGAAATCAAACGGAGGGAAAACAGCGGCGCATTAGGTAGCAGAATAATTTAATATCATATTTTGGACTTTCATAACAATCAATTTTTGTATTATTATGAGTTACGATATAATAACTTAGTCGGATATTATTTTGGAGCCTTATAGCAAATAATTTGCATATTATTATAAAAATTACCATTTATAAGTTGATGGAAAATTTTGGAATCAACGTATAATTTGTACATTATTATAAATACGATGTAATTTAATAGGATATTTAAGAATCTTACAGCAAATAATTTTCATATTATAAATATAAATTACCATATAATTAAATATAAAATTTTGGAATCATATAACAGATAATTTGCATATTATTGTAAATTCCAATGTAATTTAATAGGATATTTTGGAATCTTATAACAAATAATTTGCATACTATTATAAATTGCTGTATACTTAATTTAATAGAGTATTTTTGAATCTGAATGACAAATAATTTGCATATTACTACAGAATGTTTTACTTTTAGGCTAAAATATAAAGAATGGAATAAAGTCTAAAAGTCTAAATATGATTCAATATGAAAGTATTTACTGTTTGAAAGTAAAATATACAACGCTTTAAGGGCGTGAAAAGTGGAATCGAGAGAAAGAGAGGAGCGTTTAATTGAAAGAAACGAGCAAACTGCACAGTGCACACGGAGAAAAGTGCAAATTGACAGGATATTACATGAATAAATGATGAATAAATGATGACTAGAATGGAGAGAAACGAGCGAAGAACAGGCGAGGAGGCAAGAGGCCACCACCGCACCGCACCGTGAGTGAGCGTCAGGCTCGACAGCCTTGCTTGTCGAGGGGCGAAAAATATTTGACGAGTTCAACTTCAACATTTTCTGCAACTTCAGCCAATTTCATTTTTTTTCTTTCCCCCCCCCCCCTCCCCCTCCCCCCAAGGCTAAACATCTTGCATATTTTAAGTATCAAGAGTCCTCCGTAAACACTAGTCCTTTTGAAAGTCTATAGGTAAAGGTATAGGTTGAATTTGAGTTGCAGGCTGCAGCGTGACGGATTATATTCTGACAAGCGAGTCTCTTAAACAGCAGTGCAACTAGCCTCTCTCTTTCCCCTCCACTTTTTGAAGGAAAAGGTGGATTTCTAATTACTGGTGATTTTTCCCTCAAACTACTCTCGCCAAGGGCCGACTTGGGATAATTTGAGGGCAGGCTCTTTGCAGGCTCCTCTTTCCCCCCCCCCCCCCCCCCCCAAAAGGTCTATTTAGCTGCGCCACTCTCATGTCAAAATCTGATGACTGATTAAAAAATTGTCATAAGCAAATTATAAAGGATGATTTCTGTGTGCAACTAGACCAGCGGAATGATCTTTAAAATTCTCGAATTTTGGATTGGGTAAGAACGGAGAACGGTTTTGGTGGAAACGAGTCACGTGGTTGCCAAGTTTAATCGTATAATACGGAATTTATCTAATTTGATATCGGACGGTCTTGAACACCAATCTAATCTATTCCATATTTTGATTAGATTTGGTAACCTCGCGACTCGCCTCTACTATCTACCAATCACTGTTTCCATTCACTTATCAGTACAGAATTTCAAGGACCCCACGTACTGCGCAAAACTAAGTCCAAATTTAAGTAAGTAATCGGAAAAGAACTAAATAACCGTTTGAATTAGTCCGGCAGGCAGTTACAAATTAGTCAGTATTCGATTAGATAGATATCAGACAATTAATATCATACAATAACAATAGTTTTCTGGTACACTTAACCAGTCTCCTTACCAGGGGTGTCCAACCCCCCCTGGCTTACTGACGAGTTCCCCCCCCCCCCCAAATTCAATAATTTGACCCCCCTCACCGGAGGCCTTTCCCCGGAATTTTTTTGAAAATTTGACCTTCCAGACCTCCTAGCGGGAAGTCTGGAGGGCAGAGAATAACCCCCCCCCCTCCCCCAAATATTTCAAATACTTGGACATTTTACTTGAATTTTACTTGAATTTTTTTTTTTTTTTTTTAATTTTGTTTTGCGGTTAATAATGGGATTGTGATCACCCCGTAACGTCCCGTTTTATTTTTTTTTTATTTATAATCATTAGCTTTTAACCCGTTTAAATTTGTTATACATATATTTATCTATCTATGTATGTATGAGATGCGCTGACGAAAATTAAGTTTAAGAGGAACAATAAAAATGATGAATGACAAGGCGAAAAAATAAAAAATCTACTATTGATATGGGTTGATACGACTCAACTCCGGGGGGTCTGAAGGGTATGGAATACCCCTCAGGATGAGCGGGGGGCCGGTGGCCCTCCCCCGGAAATTTTTTCAATTTTCCTGCCCTTCAGATTGAATTTTACGGTACTTTCATGTATAGTTTTGAAATGTTCCAATATATTTTCGATTTTTCCTTGTCTATCTCCATTTCATATAGTACATCGGCCTCTTCTCTATCTTCTCCTGCTATTTTTTGGTCTGCTCTTCCTTCTGATTCTTTTTAGTCGACCGATTCTTTGAATACTGGCGATGACTTAGAGAGACAGACGTCGGATATTCAGTGGCGCACCGAGAAATTTGTCTTGGGTAGGGGAGTTGGTACGACACAAACTCCGGGGGGTCTGGGGGGTATGGAATACCCCTCAGGACAAGCGACGGGTCCGGGGGAGGGCCCTCCCCCGGAAAATTTTGTCAATTTTCCTTACCTTCAGATTGAATTTTACGGTACTTTCATGTACAGTGAAATTGAAATGCTCACATATATTTTCGATTTTGCCTGCACGAAATCTTTGCTCTCGACTCATAATTGGAGGCAGAAGAGTCAAGTGAAATGTGGTTGAAGGTGCCATGGAATATTCATCAAGGAGTTCATTGAGGGGGGGGGTCCGGGGGCCCTCCCCCGGAAATTTTTTTTTTGATCCAGCTCCCATAAGGAATGGGCTATCGGCAAAAAAATTTCATATTTTCAGAGTCGATAGAACTCGTCAAGACGCGTTCAACGATGGCCAGTTTTTTAATTTTGGTCAACTGGTAAGGGGGGGAGGGGGGTCCAAAGTCAAAACCTTCAAAGTCCCATAACTTTCGCCCAAATCAATATTTTGACTTGTACTTTGCCCCAAAAGATTCGTCTTAAAAAGAGCTTTCGAATGATGTGTATAAAAATTAAATTATACAAATTTTAAACCAATTTTTTTCAATTTTTACAATTTTTCCAACTTGAAATTTTTGGTTTTTTGAGCCTGAAAAATACGCGCAACGGGTTGAGGAGAATAAAAAACTATGGAAATAAAAGTCAAAGCTATGCTCTTTTGAATGTCACAAACTGCGATCCGGGGAAATGCTCCGTTCAAAAGTTATAAGCGCCTTAAGTTGCGCACCTCCGAAATCACGGTGCGTTCAGTGCATGTTTTCAAGGGCGCGCGTCACCCTCGCTCACCCGAGATCGTACGCGCCATTGAAAACATGCACTGAACGCACCGTGATTTCGGAGGTGCGCAACTTTAGGCGCTTATAACTTTTGAACGGAGCATTTCCCCGGATCGCGGTTTGTGACATTCAAAAGAGCATAGCTTTGACTTTTATTTCCATAGTTTTTTATTCTCCTCAACCCGTTGCGCGTATTTTTCAGGCACAAAAAACCACAAATTTCAAGTTGGAAAAATTGTAAAAATTGAAAAAAATTGGTTTAAAATTTGTATAATTTAATTTTTATACACATCATTCGAAAGCTCTTTTTAAGACGACTCTTTTGGGGCAAAGTACAAGTCAAAATATTGATTTGGGCGAAAGTTATGGGACTTTGAAGGTTTTGACTTTGGACCCCCCTCCCCCCCTTACCAGTTGACCAAAATTAAAAAACTGGCCATCGTTGAACGCGTCTTGACGAGTTCTATCGACTCTGAAAATATGAAATTTTTTTGCCGATAGCCCATTCCTTATGGGAGCTGGATCAACCTCTTTGAAATGTTCCAATAAATTTTCGATTTTTCCTTGTCTATCTCCATTTCATATAGTACATCGGCCTCTTCTCTATCTTCTCCTGCTATTTTTTGGTCTGCTCTTCCTTCTGATTCTTTTTAGTCGACCGATTCTTTGAATACTGGCGATGACTTAGAGAGACAGACGTCGGATATTCAGTGGCGCACCGAGAAATTTGTCTTGGGGAGGGGAGTTGGTACGACACAAACTCCGGGGGGTCTGGGGGGTATGGAATACCCCTCAGGACAAGCGACGGGTCCGGGGGAGGGCCCTCCCCCGGAAAATTTTGTCAATTTTCCTTACCTTCAGATTGAATTTTACGGTACTTTCATGTACAGTGAAATTGAAATGCTCACATATATTTTCGATTTTGCCTGCACGAAATCTTTGCTCTCGACTCATAATTGGAGGCAGAAGATTCAAGTGAAATGTGGTTGAAGTTGCCATGGAATATTCATCAAGGAGTTCATTGAGGGGGGGGGGTCCGGGGGCCCTCCCCCGGAAATTTTTTTCAATTTTCCTTACCTTCAGATTGAATTTTACGGTACTTTCATGGACAGTGAAATTGAAATGCTCACATATATTTTCGATTTTGCCTGCACGAAATCTTTGCTCTCGACTCATAATTGGAGGCAGAAGAGTCAAGTGAAATGTGGTTGAAGGTGCCATGGAATATTCATCAAGGAGTCCATTGAGGGGGGGGGGGTCCAGGGGCCCTCCCCCGGAAAATTTTTTCAATTTTCCTTACCTTCAGATTGAATTTTACGGTACTTTCATGTACAGTGAAATTGAAATGCTCACATATATTTTCGATTTTGCCTGCACGAAATCTTTGCTCTCGACTCATAATTGGAGGCAGAAGAGTCAAGTGAAATGTGGTTGAAGGTGCCATGGAATATTCATCAAGGAGTCCATTGAGGGGGGGGGGGTCCAGGGGCCCTCCCCCGGAAAATTTTTTCAATTTTCCTTACCTTCAGATTGAATTTTACGGTACTTTCATGTACAGTGAAATTGAAATGCTCACATATATTTTCGATTTTGCCTGCACGAAATCTTTGCTCTCGACTCATAATTGGAGGCAGAAGAGTCAAGTGAAATGTGGTTGAAGGTGCCATGGAATATTCATCAAGGAGTTCATTGAGGGGGTGGGGTCCGGGGGCCCTCCCCCGGAAATTTTTTTCAATTTTCCTTACCTTCAGATTGAATTTTACGGTACTTTCATGTACAGTGAAATTGAAATGCTCACATATATTTTCGATTTTGCCTGCACGAAATCTTTGCTCTCGACTCATAATTGGAGGCAGAAGAGTCAAGTGAAATGTGGTTGAAGGTGCCATGGAATATTCATCAAGGAGTCCATTGAGGGGGGTGGGGGTCCGGGGGCCCTCCCCCGGAAATTTTTTTCAATTTCCTTACCTTCAGATTGAATTTTACGGTACTTTCATGTACAGTGAAATTGAAATGCTCACATATATTTTCGATTTTGCCTGCACGAAATCTTTGCTCTCGACTCATAATTGGAGGCAGAAGAGTCAAGTGAAATGTGGTTGAAGGTGCCATGGAATATTCATCAAGGAGTCCATTGAGGGGGGGGGGTCCGGGGGCCCTCCCCCGAAAATTTTTTCAATTTTCCTTACCTTCAGATTGAATTTTACGGTACTTTCATGTACAGTGAAATTGAAATGCTCACATATATTTTCGATTTTGCCTGCACGAAATCTTTGCTCTCGACTCATAATTGGAGGCAGAAGAGTCAAGTGAAATGTGGTTGAAGGTGCCATGGAATATTCATCAAGGAGTTCATTGAGGGGGGGGGTCCGGGGGCCCTCCCCCGGAAAATTTTTTCAATTTTCCTTACCTTCAGATTGAATTTTACGGTACTTTCATGTACAGTGAAATTGAAATGCTCACATATATTTTCGATTTTGCCTGCACGAAATCTTTGCTCTCGACTCATAATTGGAGGCAGAAGAGTCAAGTGAAATGTGGTTGAAGGTGCCATGGAATATTCATCAAGGAGTTCATTGAGGGGGGGGGGTCCGGGGGCCCTCCCCCGGAAATTTTTTCAATTTTCCTTACCTTCAGATTGAATTTTACGGTACTTTCATGTACAGTGAAATTGAAATGCTCACATATATTTTCGATTTTGCCTGCACGAAATCTTTGCTCTCGACTCATAATTGGAGGCAGAAGAGTCAAGTGAAATGTGGTTGAAGGTGCCATGGAATATTCATCAAGGAGTTCATTGAGGGGGGGGGGGTCCGGGGGCCCTCCCCCGGAAATTTTTTTCAATTTTCCTTACCTTCAGATTGAATTTTACGGTACTTTCATGTACAGTGAAATTGAAATGCTCACATATATTTTCGATTTTGCCTGCACGAAATCTTTGCTCTCGACTCATAATTGGAGGCAGAAGATTCAAGTGAAATGTGGTTGAAGTTGCCATGGAATATTCATCAAGGAGTTCATTGAGGGGGGGGGGTCCGGGGGCCCTCCCCCGGAAATTTTTTTCAATTTTCCTTACCTTCAGATTGAATTTTACGGTACTTTCATGTACAGTGAAATTGAAATGCTCACATATATTTTCGATTTTGCCTGCACGAAATCTTTGCTCTCGACTCATAATTGGAGGCAGAAGAGTCAAGTGAAATGTGGTTGAAGGTGCCATGGAATATTCATCAAGGAGTTCATTGAGGGGGGGGGGGTCCGGGGGCCCTCCCCCGGAAATTTTTTTCAATTTTCCTTACCTTCAGATTGAATTTTACGGTACTTTCATGTACAGTGAAATTGAAATGCTCACATATATTTTCGATTTTGCCTGCACGAAATCTTTGCTCTCGACTCATAATTGGAGGCAGAAGAGTCAAGTGAAATGTGGTTGAAGGTGCCATGGAATATTCATCAAGGAGTCCATTGAGGGGGGGGGGTCCAGGGGCCCTCCCCCGGAAAATTTTTTCAATTTTCCTTACCTTCAGATTGAATTTTACGGTACTTTCATGTACAGTGAAATTGAAATGCTCACATATATTTTCGATTTTGCCTGCACGAAATCTTTGCTCTCGACTCATAATTGGAGGCAGAAGAGTCAAGTGAAATGTGGTTGAAGGTGCCATGGAATATTCATCAAGGAGTTCATTGAGGGGGTGGGGTCCGGGGGCCCTCCCCCGGAAATTTTTTTCAATTTTCCTTACCTTCAGATTGAATTTTACGGTACTTTCATGTACAGTGAAATTGAAATGCTCACATATATTTTCGATTTTGCCTGCACGAAATCTTTGCTCTCGACTCATAATTGGAGGCAGAAGAGTCAAGTGAAATGTGGTTGAAGGTGCCATGGAATATTCATCAAGGAGTCCATTGAGGGGGGTGGGGGTCCGGGGGCCCTCCCCCGGAAATTTTTTTCAATTTTCCTTACCTTCAGATTGAATTTTACGGTACTTTCATGTACAGTGAAATTGAAATGCTCACATATATTTTCGATTTTGCCTGCACGAAATCTTTGCTCTCGACTCATAATTGGAGGCAGAAGAGTCAAGTGAAATGTGGTTGAAGGTGCCATGGAATATTCATCAAGGAGTCCATTGAGGGGGGGGGGTCCGGGGGCCCTCCCCCGAAAATTTTTTCAATTTTCCTTACCTTCAGATTGAATTTTACGGTACTTTCATGTACAGTGAAATTGAAATGCTCACATATATTTTCGATTTTGCCTGCACGAAATCTTTGCTCTCGACTCATAATTGGAGGCAGAAGAGTCAAGTGAAATGTGGTTGAAGGTGCCATGGAATATTCATCAAGGAGTTCATTGAGGGGGGGGGGGGTCCGGGGGCCCTCCCCCGGAAAATTTTTTCAATTTTCCTTACCTTCAGATTGAATTTTACGGTACTTTCATGTATAGTGAAATTGAAATGCTCACATATATTTTCGATTTTGCCTGCACGAAATCTTTGCTCTCGACTCATAATTGGAGGCAGAAGAGTCAAGTGAAATGTGGTTGAAGGTGCCATGGAATATTCATCAAGGAGTTCATTGAGGGGGGGGGGTCCGGGGGCCCTCCCCCGGAAATTTTTTTCAATTTTCCTTACCTTCAGATTGAATTTTACGGTACTTTCATGTACAGTGAAATTGAAATGCTCACATATATTTTCGATTTTGCCTGCACGAAATCTTTGCTCTCGACTCATAATTGGAGGCAGAAGAGTCAAGTGAAATGTGGTTGAAGGTGCCATGGAATATTCATCAAGGAGTTCATTGAGGGGGGGGGGGGTCCGGGGGCCCTCCCCCGGAAATTTTTTTCAATTTTCCTTACCTTCAGATTGAATTTTACGGTACTTTCATGTACAGTGAAATTGAAATGCTCACATATATTTTCGATTTTGCCTGCACGAAATCTTTGCTCTCGACTCATAATTGGAGGCAGAAGAGTCAAGTGAAATGTGGTTGAAGGTGCCATGGAATATTCATCAAGGAGTTCATTGAGGGGGGGGGTCCGGGGGCCCTCCCCCGGAAATTTTTTTTTTGATCCAGCTCCCATAAGGAATGGGCTATCGGCAAAAAAATTTCATATTTTCAGAGTCGATAGAACTCGTCAAGACGCGTTCAACGATGGCCAGTTTTTTAATTTTGGTCAACTGGTAAGGGGGGGAGGGGGGTCCAAAGTCAAAACCTTCAAAGTCCCATAACTTTCGCCCAAATCAATATTTTGACTTGTACTTTGCCCCAAAAGATTCGTCTTAAAAAGAGCTTTCGAATGATGTGTATAAAAATTAAATTATACAAATTTTAAACCAATTTTTTTCAATTTTTACAATTTTTCCAACTTGAAATTTTTGGTTTTTTGAGCCTGAAAAATACGCGCAACGGGTTGAGGAGAATAAAAAACTATGGAAATAAAAGTCAAAGCTATGCTCTTTTGAATGTCACAAACTGCGATCCGGGGAAATGCTCCGTTCAAAAGTTATAAGCGCCTTAAGTTGCGCACCTCCGAAATCACGGTGCGTTCAGTGCATGTTTTCAAGGGCGCGCGTCACCCTCGCTCACCCGAGATCGTACGCGCCATTGAAAACATGCACTGAACGCACCGTGATTTCGGAGGTGCGCAACTTTAGGCGCTTATAACTTTTGAACGGAGCATTTCCCCGGATCGCGGTTTGTGACATTCAAAAGAGCATAGCTTTGACTTTTATTTCCATAGTTTTTTATTCTCCTCAACCCGTTGCGCGTATTTTTCAGGCACAAAAAACCACAAATTTCAAGTTGGAAAAATTGTAAAAATTGAAAAAAATTGGTTTAAAATTTGTATAATTTAATTTTTATACACATCATTCGAAAGCTCTTTTTAAGACGACTCTTTTGGGGCAAAGTACAAGTCAAAATATTGATTTGGGCGAAAGTTATGGGACTTTGAAGGTTTTGACTTTGGACCCCCCTCCCCCCCTTACCAGTTGACCAAAATTAAAAAACTGGCCATCGTTGAACGCGTCTTGACGAGTTCTATCGACTCTGAAAATATGAAATTTTTTTGCCGATAGCCCATTCCTTATGGGAGCTGGATCAACCTCTTTGAAATGTTCCAATAAATTTTCGATTTTTCCTTGTCTATCTCCATTTCATATAGTACATCGGCCTCTTCTCTATCTTCTCCTGCTATTTTTTGGTCTGCTCTTCCTTCTGATTCTTTTTAGTCGACCGATTCTTTGAATACTGGCGATGACTTAGAGAGACAGACGTCGGATATTCAGTGGCGCACCGAGAAATTTGTCTTGGGGAGGGGAGTTGGTACGACACAAACTCCGGGGGGTCTGGGGGGTATGGAATACCCCTCAGGACAAGCGACGGGTCCGGGGGAGGGCCCTCCCCCGGAAAATTTTGTCAATTTTCCTTACCTTCAGATTGAATTTTACGGTACTTTCATGTACAGTGAAATTGAAATGCTCACATATATTTTCGATTTTGCCTGCACGAAATCTTTGCTCTCGACTCATAATTGGAGGCAGAAGATTCAAGTGAAATGTGGTTGAAGTTGCCATGGAATATTCATCAAGGAGTTCATTGAGGGGGGGGGGGGGTCCGGGGGCCCTCCCCCGGAAATTTTTTTCAATTTTCCTTACCTTCAGATTGAATTTTACGGTACTTTCATGGACAGTGAAATTGAAATGCTCACATATATTTTCGATTTTGCCTGCACGAAATCTTTGCTCTCGACTCATAATTGGAGGCAGAAGATTCAAGTGAAATGTGGTTGAAGTTGCCATGGAATATTCATCAAGGAGTTCATTGAGGGGGGGGGGGTCCGGGGGCCCTCCCCCGGAAATTTTTTTCAATTTTCCTTACCTTCAGATTGAATTTTACGGTACTTTCATGTACAGTGAAATTGAAATGCTCACATATATTTTCGATTTTGCCTGCACGAAATCTTTGCTCTCGACTCATAATTGGAGGCAGAAGAGTCAAGTGAAATGTGGTTGAAGGTGCCATGGAATATTCATCAAGGAGTTCATTGAGGGGGGGGGGGTCCGGGGGCCCTCCCCCGGAAATTTTTTTCAATTTTCCTTACCTTCAGATTGAATTTTACGGTACTTTCATGTACAGTGAAATTGAAATGCTCACATATATTTTCGATTTTGCCTGCACGAAATCTTTGCTCTCGACTCATAATTGGAGGCAGAAGAGTCAAGTGAAATGTGGTTGAAGGTGCCATGGAATATTCATCAAGGAGTTCATTGAGGGGGGGGGGGGTCCGGGGGCCCTCCCCCGGAAATTTTTTTCAATTTTCCTTACCTTCAGATTGAATTTTACGGTACTTTCATGTACAGTGAAATTGAAATGCTCACATATATTTTCGATTTTGCCTGCACGAAATCTTTGCTCTCGACTCATAATTGGAGGCAGAAGAGTCAAGTGAAATGTGGTTGAAGGTGCCATGGAATATTCATCAAGGAGTCCATTGAGGGGGGGGGGGGCCAGGGGCCCTCCCCCGGAAAATTTTTTCAATTTTCCTTACCTTCAGATTGAATTTTACGGTACTTTCATGTACAGTGAAATTGAAATGCTCACATATATTTTCGATTTTGCCTGCACGAAATCTTTGCTCTCGACTCATAATTGGAGGCAGAAGAGTCAAGTGAAATGTGGTTGAAGGTGCCATGGAATATTCATCAAGGAGTTCATTGAGGGGGTGGGGTCCGGGGGCCCTCCCCCGGAAATTTTTTTCAATTTTCCTTACCTTCAGATTGAATTTTACGGTACTTTCATGTACAGTGAAATTGAAATGCTCACATATATTTTCGATTTTGCCTGCACGAAATCTTTGCTCTCGACTCATAATTGGAGGCAGAAGAGTCAAGTGAAATGTGGTTGAAGGTGCCATGGAATATTCATCAAGGAGTCCATTGAGGGGGGTGGGGGTCCGGGGGCCCTCCCCCGGAAATTTTTTTCAATTTTCCTTACCTTCAGATTGAATTTTACGGTACTTTCATGTACAGTGAAATTGAAATGCTCACATATATTTTCGATTTTGCCTGCACGAAATCTTTGCTCTCGACTCATAATTGGAGGCAGAAGAGTCAAGTGAAATGTGGTTGAAGGTGCCATGGAATATTCATCAAGGAGTCCATTGAGGGGGGGGGGGGTCCGGGGGCCCTCCCCCGAAAATTTTTTCAATTTTCCTTACCTTCAGATTGAATTTTACGGTACTTTCATGTACAGTGAAATTGAAATGCTCACATATATTTTCGATTTTGCCTGCACGAAATCTTTGCTCTCGACTCATAATTGGAGGCAGAAGAGTCAAGTGAAATGTGGTTGAAGGTGCCATGGAATATTCATCAAGGAGTTCATTGAGGGGGGGGGGTCCGGGGGCCCTCCCCCGGAAAATTTTTTCAATTTTCCTTACCTTCAGATTGAATTTTACGGTACTTTCATGTACAGTGAAATTGAAATGCTCACATATATTTTCGATTTTGCCTGCACGAAATCTTTGCTCTCGACTCATAATTGGAGGCAGAAGAGTCAAGTGAAATGTGGTTGAAGGTGCCATGGAATATTCATCAAGGAGTTCATTGAGGGGGGGGGGGTCCGGGGGCCCTCCCCCGGAAATTTTTTTCAATTTTCCTTACCTTCAGATTGAATTTTACGGTACTTTCATGTACAGTGAAATTGAAATGCTCACATATATTTTCGATTTTGCCTGCACGAAATCTTTGCTCTCGACTCATAATTGGAGGCAGAAGAGTCAAGTGAAATGTGGTTGAAGGTGCCATGGAATATTCATCAAGGAGTTCATTGAGGGGGGGGGGGGGTCCGGGGGCCCTCCCCCGGAAATTTTTTTCAATTTTCCTTACCTTCAGATTGAATTTTACGGTACTTTCATGTACAGTGAAATTGAAATGCTCACATATATTTTCGATTTTGCCTGCACGAAATCTTTGCTCTCGACTCATAATTGGAGGCAGAAGAGTCAAGTGAAATGTGGTTGAAGGTGCCATGGAATATTCATCAAGGAGTCCATTGGGGGGGGGGGGGGCCCGGGGGGCCCCCCCCCGGAAAATTTTTTCAATTTTCCTTACCTTCAGATTGAATTTTACGGTACTTTCATGTACAGTGAAATTGAAATGCTCACATATACTTTCGATTTTGCCTGCATGAAATCGTTGCTCTCGACTCATGATAATTGGAGGGAGAAGAGTCAAAAGGTATGAGGATGAAGGAGCCATGGAATATTCACGGGGGGGTTAACCGAGGGGTTTGTACAACATAACAATGGTGAAGTTTTTTTTATGTTATTATTCAACGAATAAGCCTCCCCCCAACGAATAAGCCTCCCCCCCACGAATAAGCCTTCCCCCACGAATAAGCCTTCCCCCAATGAATAAGTCCCCCTCCCCCCTCAACGAATGGCATTTTCTTAACGAGGTAATTTTTATGAAGTCTGGTTAAGTTTTTTTTTTTTTTTTTTTTTTTTTTTTTTACTAAACGATAAACCTCCCCACAACGTAAAAGCCCTCCCCCCCGAAAAAGTCCACCCCCCACGAAAAAGTCTTTCCCCCACGAAAAAGTCCCCCCCCCCAAACAAAAACGCCCTCCCCCCAACGATTAGCCCTCCCTCCCAACGAAAAGTACCCTTCCCCCCCTAAAAAATGGAACGACCATCACTATTCACCATTTTTATATGTTGTACCTTGTTGGGGGGGGGAGGCGCTCGGTTAGGGGCCTCTCATGGGGGGCGGTTGGGGGGTTCTCGTTGGGGGGAGGGCTTAATTTTTAAGTGAGCCTTATTCGTAGTAAAAAAAAAAAAAAAAAAAAAAAAAACGGAACTTCATAAAAAAAAACCTCCCCCCCAAAAATTTTAGTGACGAGTAGCTCGTCACGGTACCCCCTTGTGGACACCCCTGCTCCTTACTTTTGAAATTTGAAATTCTGGTGTCTACTTGAGCAATCAACGACTAATTTAATTGCCTACCGAACTAATTCGACAATCTAGGGTTTTTTCGACCCTTAATTTTGACTAAGTTTAGCCGAAGTCTGTGTTGAACTATATGCTGAAAAGACGATGAGAGCCTTGGAAAGTTCCAAAATTTTCCCTTCAACTTGAAAAAAGTCCTAAAAAAGCGGAGACGTGATGGTGCAGTGGCGGCGCTTGCAATTTGGCAACAACATATTATCTCCATTTAAACCTATGTAAAATAATCGATCTTCATGGAAGTCACCTCGAATCCCTGAAAAATCGATACTTTTACATAGGTTCAAATGGCTGAAAACATGGTTGCCAAATAGCACGAGCCGCCTCTGTTTATGGCGGGTTTGTATTGAAATTTGATTTGTCGCTTTCTCTATGCAACAAACAACGATTTATGGAGAAAAATACATCTTTTTACGACTCCATTTAAACGGGTGCGAAGCATGCCGGATGCTTTTTAAAGACTTTTCCAAAGTTAAGAAGTAGATTTTTGAAGTTTTTGTTACTCCCATCGTTTTTCTGGAGCTTAATTTTACAAAATAATTACTACTTCATTTGTTTACGGCAATATAGTTTTGCAGCCGGCCCATTCATGAGCTGCCACTTTACAGCGCTTACCGCGAGAGCGGGGCCGCAAGCTTTTATTGAAAGTAGGCCGATGTATTCCTGCTTATCCGACAACTCTGAAAATGAAGGGAAGCGAGGAAAAAGAGAGCATTAGAGCTAAAAGGCGGATGCCACGTCGAGGCGGTGAGTGTGTCGGGGAGTGAGCGGGTGGATATAGGCGGGGGAGAAGGGAGCTAATTTTACACCCTCGTGTAAGCTGAACCATCCGTGCCTAATGAATAACTCGATATCCGTTCGCATTCTCTCATAGCTAACTTCTTTGACACATTTTACTTCAGAGAACTGCACTCTCTCTCACTGCAGGAGTTGCACACTGCACAGGAAGACGACACATTGCAATTGAAGAGAGCGAGAGGAAAGTCAGTCTAAGAATTTCGCAGCCTTCATTTCATTTTATAGATTACGAAGGCGAGATAAACCTCTGCTCAGCAATTTTCCCTCGCTATTTCCCACTTTTTGTCGCTCCTTTCTCATAATATCACTTGGCAGATGAAAAAGAGAGGGCGCAGAGATCCGCGTGTAAAGGCAAACAACGTGAAACCGCTTTCTATTCGATGAAATTTGGCTCATAATAAAAGGAAATAAGGAACTTGACATGTAAATCAGGGGCATAGAGGCGTGGCTTAACAATTTTTGGATTGAGAGACGGAAGTTCGCCGACTGGAAGTAGTCGGAGGAAGGGGGAGAGTAGCCCTAGATACGAAATTAAAAAAAAAAAAAAAAAAATCCCTAGAAAACGCGAAAAATTATATTTGGGTCATTATTTTGTAACGGGCGGGACATTCAGAGAACTTTGAAGTAATTTTTTTCAACTTTTTAATCATTTAAATGAAAAAGCTATCCCATCAACAGAAAGGTCTTAACGTCTAGATAGTGATAGGATTTTCAAAATTTAAAAAAAGTCTATCCAAAGCTGAGAAAAGAGCAAAATAAGGGTGTAACGGGTGGGACAGAAAATGGACAAGGTTTTTGAATCACTTCAGAAAAAGTTGAAACTCTGTAAGTTTTGAAGAGATAAAAATTTGGAAAAAAATATGTGTCAAAGATAAGGGTATAAGCTTTGATCCTACATAAAGTTTTTTTCATTTACTAAATTATTTTTCTCTAAAAAAATTAAAAAGTAGCGTAACGGGTGGGACAGCTAGGTTTTGTAACGGGTGGAAAGCGTGTGATATCGTCATTGAAAATACACATCAAACCTGCTGTAACATCAACACGTTTGACCTTATTAGATTTAGATAATATTTTCGTCTCTGGTTGCATTTTAATGCAAAACAAGACTGCCAGGCACTAATTTTTAAATTTCAAATTTTGCAAATCATGTCCACTTTACTGTAGAATGACCCATTTTTTTTATGAAGGATAATTTAGATGTCAAAGAGGCTGTGGTAAACATTTTTTTTTTTTTTTTTTTTTTTTTTAGAGATAAGGGAAGTAACGACGTTATTTAGAGCTGAAAACAAGCTAAAAATTGATGGTCTCGATTCTATAAGGAAAAATTTCTTTCGTAAGATCACAGGTTACCGACAGGACATTAATAAGTTGCACCTACTATGACCTTCAAAAGAAAGTCCTCTCATCGAAATTGTTCTTGATGAATTTTTCTTTTATTTTCCATCGTTTTAAATTTTTTGAGGCATAAAGTCACAAGTGCCAATAGTGTGAGACTCTGAAATACCTGAAAATCATAAACATTTGCAAAATGGTCGAGAAATTAAATAATGGCAATTTCTATCAGGATACATTCTTTTGAAAGCCACAGTACCTAGGAACATCGATTATCAGTGTTAATTCAAATCAAGTGAAACGTAAGTTAAAGTTGTTTGTGAAATTTTTCGGCAATTTAGAGTGTTTTTGGAGCTACATTTCGTAATTCAAATTTTACATGAGCGAAATTTCAGAACCATTATTAAACTGAAATTTGCAAAATTCCTTTGAGGGACGGGTTACCGACAGGACATTTTGGGTTTTTTAAATGCATAAAAGCATACGTAAGCCCACAAAAGTGCATGAAAATAAAGTACCGCAATCCAAATGAAAAGAATCCCGCAATGCCTGGAAAACGAATCATCGATTATTTTTATTCACCGATTTTCAACAAAATTGGGCGCCAGGACAGTGATTTTCCCGAAATGAGATTTTGACCCAGTTATGTAATCCGAAAGCCCAACACGTTCTAACCGGACCCCTCTCTCGTACAATTAACTGAAGAAAAGTTCACCGCAGTAACTCTCGTCTTATGCGATACAACCGAAAGTTTGTAACAGATGCACTATACTATTCTATTCTCATACTGACTGAACCAACTCTCAAAGTTTCACTTTGATGAACTTAAAATCAAGAAAAGAAGTGTACTTGCACCCCTTTTATACGAAACCTTCCATTACAATGTTCGCAAAGCCCGCGCCACGCCGGAACGAACGCGAACGCGAATGGGTTCGCGTTCGCTTCGGTGTGACCACCTTTGCGAGATGCGACGCGACGCTACGTATTCTGCACGATAAACCCTCTCGCTTTTGTCCACTTGTAATCAATGTAAAGTTCATGTAGTGATTTCCAAAAAACGATCGAGACATTTGATAAGTGATTTAAAACCTTTCTTCATATTTTTTCCAATATTTCTAATGTCATTGATTCCTCAATGAATGGATGTGGAGCGTCACTTTGTTTATTGTGATATGTATGGTTAAGAATTATTACAGAAAATAAAAAAATCGTTTTTTTACGGTATAAACGATACATTGACAGCAACCCAGTGGCGGCTCGCCAGATGAGGCAAGTGAGGCGGCAGGGAGCCATCGCCTCACATTTTTTGAAGTTGGAGAAAGAAAAAAAGTTAAAAAATAACATATAAAGGTTAAAATGGTTATTATTCCATCATGCTTTGTTTCAATAGTCCAAAAAGTATGAATGGAACATCAAATTTTTAAAAAAAGTTTATGTGAAGAGCGTTTCAAAAAACATCCTGTGCACCTTTCATTTTCGTCGCCTCACCTCCACGAGCCGCCGGTGCAGCAACCAGCCAACATAGATACCCATTACATTAATAGAGGTAACCTATCAATGAACAAAACTCATTGAATCCGTTTTGAAATGCCAAAACGTTTGCATTCGCTCCGGTGAAACATGGGATTAACTCAGGACAGTAGCGGCTCGTGCAATCTGGCAACAGTGCTATTTTGCCGTTTAAATCTGTGCTAAAAGATCGATTCTAGGTGAGGCACAGCGCCTCACCAAAGAATCGATTATTTTACATAGGTTTAAATGGAGGGAGTCCATTGTTGCCACATTGCACGAGCCGCCACTGACTCAGGATTAACTAAACTGTACCCTTTAAGATAATCCACCAACGTTTCTTCTTGGATTTGACTATCTAACTTTCTCGAAGCTTCAAGCTAGCAGAATACATTTTTGCTGACTGCAGGAAAACCATAATTTTTCCGATTTCCTATCTTGTGGAGAGGTTTGAGGTTATCCCTGCAGCTTTGGATCGTGTGCTTGCATACGAATATGCCATCATATGATTCGCTTGCGAATCCCCCAGAGAGCGTGTGTTTTACAACTTGAGACTGATAAGTGATATACTAGTGCTGTTTATAAGCCATTACGATTCCTCGACCAAAGGCCACCGTAAATGTTTACGGAAGTAACCTCTATTTATCGAGTAACAGCTCTGTGGACAAACTGTTTGTACGGCAGTTTGCCCATTACCTTTGATCCCCTTGCGTCGCTCTAACATCGTAAATTTGAGCAGACGAAATCCGCCGGAACCGATGGAAAACTTTAATAAGCGCAGCCAGGTATCAGGGAGGCATTGAGGAAGTTAAGTGTTTCGTGAGCGCGCACATTTCAATAAGCTGCACAAGTTATTACCCTTGTAAGTGTGTGTGTGGGTGCGCTCATGTAATACGTGTGTGTATATGCGTGAGTGTGTGTAAGCGTGTGTGTGTGTATTTGAATGTTTTTCCATCTGCTCCTGTGCGCTGTTCAGCCTCCGTCGGCAGCTGATAAAAAGATCAAACGCTCCGACCCTCGGTTATGGAATATTTCAATGGTAAACGCTGAAATATTCACGGCGGGCGGCTCGAAACCTAATTTTCCCTGCTTTAAAAACTGAAGTATTTATCCCCATACTTTTTTTTTTTCGGTGACAACGCTCCCTTCGTCACTTCCATAACCCCCTACCCTTCAATCATCCTTCAGAAGCAGTTCAAAAGAAATGCTGCAGAGAGAAATGACTTCGAAGAGGCATGAAATGAAACATGCTCGTCCCCTCTCTCGACTTTTTTCCCCCCGAAAACAATTTACTTCCGTGAAACCATCGATGATGTGAAAACCAAACGAATCAAACGTACCTTTTTTATATATTCTTTAAGAAGCAGCTATTTTTAGTCATGGGTCAAATTTTGTTTGCCAGAAACGGTCCTCTTGATTGCTGGATATTGAGAACTTATATGTTTTATAAGTATAATTTTATCAGTCGAGATGCGACTGTTTGCGCCAAACAATATCGGGACCCAGATTAGGATCCGAGTTCATCATTAGCATTGTTTTGTATGATTATCCATGAAACACATAATGTATGAGAAGCTATACCCCAGTCCTCCACCAACTGACCGACTGACCGACCGATTCAACAGGATCGAGTGCAAAAGCCGGTTTAGCATCATCAATGCACATACAAATTGAACATGAATAAAAACTGAATTTGGATTGTAATATGAAGCGAAATTAGGATACACATTTTCAATTCAATTACTTACATTGAATTCTCTAAATTATATTAAACTCACAAATTAACAGATACTGATAAGTGACCTTGCAAAGAGAAACGGATCTTGTTTTCAAAATAATTCAACGCTTCTCCGCCCTTTATAATCAATCAATGGGTCTGTTGCAAACTTTTGCTACAGCGATAAAAAGTGTTTATTCCAATGTAAAATCGCCTGAAAAGTCCATTGGTGGCATCATAAAGTCAATAAATACAATATTAAACTCACAAGAGGCGTTTATCGAAATCCAAGATGGCGGCAAAATATCGAGGAATCTGAATGTATGCACCGTGATCATCCAAGGATTGCCAACTTTGACAACCTCACCGCAGGTAGAGGTTATGTGTTTATTTACGTTGTGATTGGTTGTGATGGATATTGTGAGGTTGGCTATCCTTGGATGTTCGTGGTGCATGCATACAGATTGCTCGATATTTTGCCGCCATCTTGGATTTCATTAAACGCATTTTGTGAGTTTTTTGTTGCATTTCATTGCTTTCTGATGCCATCATTGGACTTTTCAGGCGATTTTACATTAGATTGCACACTCTATAGCGCTGTAGCAAAAGTTTGCAACAGACCCATTATCTGCATTATCTTTAATCTATAATCCACAAACTTTCTCTAAAGCAAAATCTGCTGAGTCGCCTTTCAATTTTGATGAACCGGTCTGGACCGGAATTTTAAAGATGGTTCCCGGTTTGGTTCGCTGCTCAACAAAGTTGGTAAAAATGGGTTTCGATTCACGGTTCAGTTCGGTTCGGCTAAAGACCCTGGTTTAAATACTGACTAAGCAGAGACAAATGGAGACTTAGCACTCTGTATGCTTCCCGCGTTAGAAAAGTAAAGCAAGTTTATTGTGCGGAAGTCACCGCACCGGCTCCAAAGATAAATAGTGGCCTACTGTTGAGAGGTGAGCTCAACGAGAGGCTGTGATTGATGGTCCGCGGTCCCGGAGACGGAAACAGGTTTTGGTTGGCGAATGCAAACCACGCGCTCATCAGTCAACAATAGGCTATAGTTGGCTGTTGTTTGTTCAAAAAAATTGTCCAACCAAAATTGAACAGGAAAAGTTCAGTTTTGGTGGACACCTGTCGCAAGCTTTGTGCTGGGTCTCTTAGTCTCTGTGTTTAAAATACATACAACCTTACCTAAACTGTGGCGAAATGTTTCCGAAGTATGGGCCCGCAAACGTTTCTTTACCAACCATGCAGTGACCTATTTGCTCATAGCATACTATGGTATGCGTTTTCGCTCCACAATCATGAATTTTCTAGCTAGAGGCTAAATTTTAAGCATTTTGGGCCAATAGGACGAATGAACATTACTTTACTTTTTTTTTAATTTTATTTCAGTTTATATCTTCACTTTGAACAAATAAGAATGAGCTATTTACATTTTTTAAGCATATTAATTATTTTCCTTTCTTTTTTCTTTTAATTTTACTTTTTTTTTTGTCTTTTTATAAATTAAATTTCTACTGACCATTTGTCTGTTGTTGACAAACTTTTTTCGCTCGTCAACGGTCTTGAAGGGCTTTCTATCCCAAATGGATTTACTTTTCCTCAAAATGCGGTTTATCTGGAAATGAGCAGTATTTTCAAAGGCGGAATTTTCGGAATTTTTTCTGGGGGGGGGGGGGGCTGGGGAGGCTGAGCAGGCAAAAAATCTGATGACTTTTTTTTTTTTTTTTTTTTTTTTTTTTTGCTTCTCAAGAGTTTGATCCCAGATACCTCTGACCATCAAGATCCTTAATGCCCCCTTTTCTCTTACAATCGAGGCAAATTTTGGGGGAAAACACAGTTTTTGCTCCTCAAATTCCAAATCACGTTCCTTGGCTAAACGTTTTTTGTTTCCAAAATTTTCTGGGGGGGGGGGGGGGCTTGACAGACCTCTGGAGTGGGCTTAGCCCCCTCCATTTCCGCCTATGAGTATTTTCCTCTGAACTCATGGCCATCGAAGACAGCGCTAGTTCTAAAATGTTACATTATAACTAGCCTTTCAGATTATCAATAGTTATTTATATTTTTTTCAAGCGATATAGTTTCATGCATCGCCCATGAAAAATTCCCTGGACTTCGTTCCATGGAACTCTGGAAAAAAAAAAAATCCTAAATTCTAGTAATATTACCAGAAGCACAACGATATGTGAGCTGCAGCGCAGAGAGTCTGGTACTTTTACCAGAAAATTCTGGTGTTACTATCAGAATGTGGTCACGCAGTACCAGAATTTCCTCATAATTGTCCAGAACTATGGTACTATGTGCTTCAAAAGAAAGTCCTCTCATCGAAACGAAAGTTATACTGTTGTCCATTATTTTTTAAAGATTTTTAGATTTTTTAATGCATACTTTCATTCAAGAGGTAATGCTATTGGATTCTGAAATACCCGGAAACTGCAAACAATTTTAAAACTGGTCTCGGGAAAACGTCTACGAGGATACTTTCTTTTGAAAGTCATAGTACAAACACTAGAATTAATTTATTCTGGTAACAGGAGCATCCCGGTTCACATATCGCTGGGCTCCTGATAATCTTTTTTTCTTTTTTTTTTTCAGCGAAGCTCAAACGAGGTCACAATACGCGATTACGCGCGGTTCGCGAGAACTTAACGTAGTATTTTTCGTTTCCATAAAATTTGCATTCCTGCCGAGATTATGTTTGAATAAAAGGGGAGAGGGAGTAAACATTTTAGGCGCAACCCATATCTCAAAAGCATAAGAATGAGACGAGACAAGATGCTATGAGATGAGATGAGACGAGTCGGAAGAAAATGAACGTCTAACAGAAAACGGGAAAGGTCAGTGTGCGATGGAAGGTAGAAAATAAACACGCGGCGAGAAGGAAATTCAATTTTAAGAGCCGCAGCCCCTTAATTCAACTTGACAGGGCGGAAAGAGAGCAAGAGTAAAAGTGTAAGACTGTGAGGGAGGGGAAAAAAAAAAAAAAAAAAAAAAAAAAAAAAGGAAACCTTGTTCCCTAAACGATTTTTTTCCTCAGGTTGCAAGGCAGGAAATTATCAACTGAAACATATATAGCTGAAAATAAAGTTCTCACGCCGCGGATGCGGCTCGGCGAAAAGGGATGGAAAGAAGACGGACATTCGAACTATTTCAAGTATTTTATCAGACGTTTCGTTACTTTTACTCCTTTGCTTGCTTCGTGAAGGCGTCCCAGCAAATTGGCTTTTAAATAATTCAGACGATCTCGTGAATAAGAGCATATGAAATATTAAGTGTACTCTACCGAACACATCCTAATTTAACTACCTATTGTGGTGATTCATGGTGATGAGCAGTAAGAGAATTCCTAGAGATCATCAGCGCCCAAGCATAGCGTGTGATCCAGCTACGTTGCGCTAAGACCATTTAAACATATGAAAAAGATCGAATGCGAGGATGCTCAGTGTTCATTATGGATCCCCTGATTCGATATTTTTAACGGGTTTAAATGGGCAAACTGCGACATTGCCTGATTCCATGCTTCGTCCTGATTTTTCAGCTATTTTATGTGAAAATAAGCTATTTTTCTATGGAATATTATAAATCCTCATTATATAAAATATTCACCAGTCATATGAGTTTTATTTTATTAATTTAGCTATTTAAATTCTACAAGGTACTTATTTTGAAACGACCACGACGGGAAGGAATGTCTTCAAAAACATTAAAAATAAAACTGAAACAACGGAATAACGGAATATCTCAAAGATAGTTCAGTTCAGCAATGAAAAGCAATGGAAAACCTCCGTTCTTTCGTGATGTGAAAATCGTGTTTTTATTGTTTTTGTTGAAGTTTTTCGTAATTGCCATCTCGAGATAATTACATAATAAAATGCCTAACACGTTCTTTTTCTCAAAGTAATTTATTTTTTACGGGTAATTTATGACTTTCATTGCAGGGTAGCGCTCTGGTGGGTGGTGGTTTATGCTATTTGGCAACCCTGTTATTTTACTATTTGAAACCAATGCAAAAGTATCGATTTCTCAGTGATTCAATGAATTCCTTGAAGGCCGATTATTTTATGCAGGTTTTTCGATGGGGCGGGGGGAGCATCCGTTGTTGTCACATTGCACGATCCTGCAATGGGTGGCTGATACTGCTGTTAAACTTTGAAGATTCCACGTAATTTTCTCATTGGCCGGAGAGACTGCGGATGCTCAGGCCAGTGGCAGTGGCGTCGCGTGCAATTGGGCAACAATGTATTCTATCTATTTAAACTCATGTAAAATATCGAATTCAGGGGGTTCACAGTGCACGAGGAAAGTTCGATATATTTAATCAGTTTAAATGGAGCAGTTGCATTGTTGCCAGATGGCACGCGACGCTACTGACTCAGGCTCAATCATTTCGTATGATTGTGCGGCCAAGAAGCAAGGATTGAAGGCTCTCACGATGAAAGCGTCATCGTTGTACATTCACGGAGGAACCGTTGCTATATTGTGCAAAAAAAAAAAAAAAAAAAAAAAAAAAACCTTTAAATTGTTTATCTAAATCTATATAAAATTCGAATGTTTCGTGCTACCCGGCAACTGTGCACGGAATGAATTACGTTCACGTGCCTCTTTTAAGTTTCCGGTTACGAGAGGAAAAAATGGAGGGTTATCAACCAAGAGGTATTGTAAAAAATTCGAGCATGAAGTTGTCTTCGTAGTTGTCGCATAGTCGCCGTGTCGCCCGATTGTCGTTCGCAGGACAAAATATTTAATATGTGCTTGGAAAGAAAATATTTGTCATTTTTCTTACTTACTCCCCACTTTCCCTCCATTCCCCCTTCCTTCAAGTCCCGTGTTACTTTAATTAAATCATAAACTTGATCCAACCGAATTTTTCTCCAGTTTCTCTATTATTAATTGACGCCGTGTTGCGCGGGTTGCGTTGTTGCCAGTTTCGCGGTGCTGAATACTCGATTGGAATAGCGAGCTCTTGCAAGCTTTTGCTTCAGGTAATTTAAGGGTCGATCTCTGGTAAAAATGGTCCATGCAGGTCCATAGCCAATGCTGCATTCACTTTAGATATTCCTGAATGTGATCGTATATCCAAACATATACCCATCATATAGGTCTATATACATATCCAAACTCTTTGGAGAATTGGTTATGGACCTGTTAGGACCATTTTTACCAGTGTTTAGAGGTAAAAACCTCCATAGTAACGATGGTAGCCCAAAAACTTGTGAAATCTACTCTTAGCAAAGTAGCAATACTACGGCGGCATTTTTGGCACTAATAATAATGGGAGAATCGTATTTTAATTTTGTCACTCTTTCTACGCTGGAAAAGAAGATTTACAAAGTAACTAGCCACCTGAGCAGTGATTCATATCCGATGTATAGTACCGTTACACAGTCGCCTAAGAAACTTCGTGACTCAGTGGCGCACCGAAGGGGGTGGTTTTAGGGTCAACCCCCCCCCCCCCCCCCCCCCCCCCCGCCCGCCCCCCCCCCCAAGCATCAAGATTTTGCTTTAAAAAAGGTCATCTTCGGCTAAAATTGCTTTCAAAACCCCCCCTAAGGCCACAGCAAATTGAAAATTTGCGGTGAAACCCCCACCAAACTAAAGTTCTCGGTGCGCCACTGTCGTGACTTATTGGCTAATGCTTGCTGGAGTGACAGTATTGACGGAATTACCCATTACTAGTGCCCATAACACTGTCATTATACGCTCTCGCATTTAAAATAATTTTATGAGTATAGTTGTGAATTTCGTAAGTTTTAAAAGCTATTTTCCTTATTAATGAAGGATTTTGCTCCTAATCCGACCCTTATATGCTCGTAGCAAAAGCTTGCAACAGCACCGCATTTTTTGGAGCTTTGCGTCCAGGGGGAAGACATTTTTTTTTCAAGGTTATCTTCATTTTTTAAAATATTAAAAATACGGCTAGGTATTGCAGTATTGCAGACGTAATTTCAAATGCGCCCGATATTATACATAATTCTCACGGCGCCGTGGCATATACATTCATTTTGTTACGCAGTTCACATTTTTCATTGATTAAATTTTCGATGTCTTTGCTTCTCGTTTTTTAAACTTCACGTTCAGGACCTGGAGTACCCTTTATAAAGTATCAGATAAAAAATCACGAAGGATAAAAAAAGAAGGAAATCCTTGGGACGGTGAAATTCCAGAGCTCACCGGAATGTTGCACCGACTGCAGCAGAAATTATGGATCAGTACCTAGCAATCTTTTCTGCGCACATAGGTATATATATAAAATACCTATATAGATATGGAGTGAGTATTTCTACTGCGAGACATGAGCTATGCGCAATCTTTGTCAACTCTCTGGTGAATTCTAGAAATTGCTGTTATAAGCTTAAGTTGCATAGTATCATGCTTCAATAATCTAAAAGTAATGTTATCAAGCAACGGTTTACTATTTTAATGAACCGCTATAGTTCAGTTGTTACATTTACATTAATGATTTCCAAGTGGTCTCATCTGTTTGCTTTGTCTTAAGTATATAAGAGTTTTTTCCGATTTTACGAAGGTCTGCCTTGGACACTAAGGTTTATTTATTCCAAATTCATCAACTGTAAAATTCTATAGGATGTCTTATCAGCAGACCCATTTAATGGTGTTAACTTTGTATGCATGCACCGAAGTAATTGACCACGTTGTTTACCATGGAGGGGGGGAGACCTTCAAACCCCAATTTTCAAAGAGATGATCTCGCTCAATCGATATTATTTTTTAATTTTTTCCTTTCCATTCGATATTAATATTTATATCCGAGAAATCAGTGGTAGGTATAGCGTGCAATTTCTCAACGTTGTACTGCCTCCCATTTAACTAATCATAGGCTTGGACCTAGTATATAAATACGTGATTTATCCGTTTTTTTCCGTCGGCTAAGAATTTTCTATCATAACTGTCTTAGAGTTTGTTTCAGAACGCACCTGAACCGCTGATCTTTCCTGAATTTTCAATTTCCATTCTTTAAAATCAAAAGAAAGTTTGTCTGCGACTTTTAATATTAAAGCACCCTTCAATAGAAAGCCAACGCTAACATTCATTTTTACTATGTAGGTAATATGAGAAATGACGACTGAAAATTCCAACGGATGTTTGAGCGCCTAAACTTCTAAAACTGCCTCTATGTCACTACCATCGGCCTTGCGCTTAAATGTTTAAATCATCAATCGTAAGTTTTTAGAAAAAAAAAAAAAAAAAAAAAAAAAAAAAATATTGGATTCCGAAAGTTGTCAGTGTCGTCTCATAGCTGCTAGTTTTTTTTTCAACTTGATTCGTTTTATTCGTTGATAGAAAAAGCTTGCAACAGCCCCAATGGAACAGTACTAGCGAAGTCTGTCTGGAATATTTCCAACCAATTCAATTGTGAAAAAGTTCACTTTTTTCACAATTTTTCACAATTTTTCACAACTTTCTTTAGCGTTTTTTTCAGAGAAAGAGAGAGGAAAAAAACAGAGGTCGCCAATCTCAGCATCACAGATACTTAATGTCCAAACAGAGCACGCCTAATCCTTCACTGAATAGTGGGATACTGGTGTCGCATAATGTAAAAAACCCTTTATCAGACTCTGTATTGAGTATTTTGACTTCTTTGACATTAAACTATCAGTATTACATTATAATTATTGAAAGAAAACATGAAAATGATTCGAACATTTTCTTAAGGACTGCTAGCACTCATTAAAAAATCGTGTCAGAGGGGAAAGGGGGGGGGGGTCGACCCTTTATCAAAATCAGCCCCAACTGAATAAAATCTACCAAGCTTTTCACATTTGTTTTTTGTTTTGTTTTTTTGGAATCCATTCAAGAAAAAAAATGAAATTTGCAAAGAAAATTTCCATTCCCCCCCCCATTTCTCGCGGTGTTACGTCACGAGTAAAAAACGAGTACTAAGACCAAAAACCACTTTTTTATTTACTATTCGACCATACATATATTTGACCACCTATAAGCACAGAATAATACAATCAGAGAACGGAAACTCCCATAAGAGCCAATGGAAGCAAGTTTGGAATTTAACGGCACCAATAGGCAACGCTGTGGTCCTATATCCCAACATGGCGAAAGTGTGTGATTTGTGTTGAAACTCATTTATTTCTGTAAATTCTGGAAAAAAATCTTAAGTTTCCGCCCTCACTTTTATTCTAATGGCATTTCAGAATGAAAATTTCGCGGATCATGTCCTATTTTTTTTTTTTCACGCGCGAATCCAGATGTAAACATCCTATCAGGCCCGTCTCATGGGGGGGGACAAGGGACCCACAGGTCCAGGGCCCGGGCGTCAGAGGGGCCCGGCGCGGGCCCCTCAACTAAAAGGAGAGAGTAATGAAAGGAAAAGTGCACTATTTATCTGGAAGCTCACAAAATGAGTTATTTCCCTGTGTGGCAATGAGGTTTTGAAAAAGATTTTAGATGAACGCGCATCAGGAATCTATCATAGTTTAATTGCCGATGCAACTCCGGATATTTCTCACACAGAACAGAACGTTTTAATTTTAAGGTATGGTAAACCAGTTTGAAATTAAAGAGAGATTTGTCGAATTTTTAGATTTTTCGGGGAAAACAGGTGAAAGTATTGCTACAGAGTTGCTTTCAGCTTTAGCCAATCACCAGGTTCCATTAGAAGATTGTCGCGGACAAGGTTACAATAATGGTTCGAACATGTCGGGAAAAGTGACACGGAGCGAGCTTTCAGCGCACTAGGAAACCGTTTAAAAACATGGCAGAGAGCATCGACAGGTCAAGAACGGTTGAATTCTTTGGCTCTATTTTCAATAGAGCACGAATTAGCATTAACAGTAGATTTCAGCAATATCATTGATCAGTTTGCTGCGAAGAAGGCCAGAAAAGCATTTTTAAACTCTTAAAGGTAAGGTAATATAGTTATGCAGTTGATCAAAAACCTCATTTTATATAACCACTACCTCTGTCTTTTCCGTCTTTAATACCCAAATGTTTTACAAGTAAACTTCTCCTTTTCTCATTTTCTAAGAATTTCTCTTCTTTTCTAATTTTCAAATGATTTCTCTTATTTTCCTCAATTTTAAAATTTACGCTTGGAGCTGTTCAAATTTTTTATAACGCATTGGTTTAATTTACAATTACCAATTTGAAATAGCTGAAAATGGCAGTTAATCAGAGAAATCACGAAAAATTTCTCTTGGGAGAACCTTAAAGCCCCCCATACCCCCCTCCATAGAGCCCCTACCCAGGACCCATCAAAAGGGGGCCCGAAAGCCCAGTTTGTACCAGGGCCCGGGAGTTAGATGTGACGGGCCTGCATCCTATATCCCAACATGGCGGACGCGAAATGAATTTGCTTCAAAATCCGACAGAGTTTCCGTTCTGATTGTATTATTCTGTGCTATAAGTAAGTGAATTGAAAAATTCACATTTGGTTGGGGGAAAAAAAACAAAAACAAAAACAAAAAAAATCCCCTGCAGTGAAGAGCTAATTATTAAGAGAGATATTCCGAAGGTTCTTCAACTTGGATTTAATTTCCACGCTCAAATTGGCAAGCCTGAGAACGGCGGCGGTTCCACTTTCGAATGCTGCACGTCACTTGCACACGCCCGTCAAAACTAATAGCCATACGAGAGCCGTGAACCGCGTTACCTTACCACTGCTATTTCTCCGCTCCAAACCTGTGGGATGATGGCAGTTATATTTCACGATTCCAATATCTCCTCCAGTATTCCCCCTATTTGAATTTGTTTCATTCAACGGAGCCAGCCTCTATTCAAGGGGATGTTGCATTGATTTGAATTTAGGACCAAAATATATACGGGACCATAAACATGAATAAACGCACATTTATACGAATATTATATATAGGGTAAATATTACACACAAAACAGGTATACATATTATTATACATAAAAAACAACGCACATTGGAACTAAACTAGGGTTTTTGAATTTTTGATCATAGACTCTCATCGAACCGCTCATGAAAATATCGGTTCTTACTCTCTCACGAATTATTCTTTTCCAGCAACTTCTCCACAGAACATGTAAAAAAAAAAACCCAACAAAATAAAGCTTAAATGAAAGAACAGATTAAAACACGTATACCTATTACATAGAATATTGCAGAATAGGAAAATTTGTTTTTATTGCCCGTTGCCGGTAGTTGAGTCGATTTAGAGGTTATATTTTATGCGTTCGTCACGATCGATTCATCGAAGCAATAGATATTTCTTCAAAATTCGAAGCGGTACCAAACATTGCTGGTGCCCGACACGGGAGCCATGAGCTCGGCTCGGTGCCTGAGGCATATACAAATATACTACAAATCCTGAGGGATTGACCTATCATAACCTAACCTCCTAACATTACAGGAGCATTAGTTGAGTGACCGAGCAAAACAGACAAGTAACCCAAGTTTTTCGCTAAAAATTGATACCATCAAAGCATTTCTGTAAAATGCGGGAAAAACATTACCTACCATAAAAGCACTACGTAAGCGATGATTCTGGACTTGCTTGGAGGTGTATCCGATGCGACATATCCAGCTCCAAGCACGAATAGGGGCGAGAGCTAATTAGAACGTGATCCAATGACGTAATCCAGTTGCTTCAAGTAACTGTCATTCATCCATTTTTGAGCAGGTACGAGGCATTTGTCCGCTCAGACCGCAGTGGGTAAATAGAGGTTAATGTTTTACGCTATTTTTCTCTTCTTAGATTCTCAGTTATTAAAAAAAAAAAAAAAAAAAAAAAAAAAAAAAAAAAAAAAAAAAAAGATAAATGATAAATGATAACTATATGCGCGAGTAGTTAAATAGATTATAGTCAAACATTTCAATGGCAATCAATATGATACATACACAATTATGAAAGGTTAACTTATGGCTAAAACGTTATACGTATGGTTAATATCTTATTACAATTCAAAAACAGATTTAAGTCAAATAATGAATGCTAATAACATTACTGACAGTAGCCTGCATCAGGTGAGTCTCAGAGGGATTACAGATGTCAGTTATTAAGGCAAAACCCCGCCCCCGTGCGGGAGAAAAGTTAGGACAGAGCAAGCCAGTTTCGAGGAGGGTAAAGCCAATACTAGACCAATTTCATTAGGATTATTCCCAGCTTTATATTTGTTCCGGTACGAATGTTGAATTTTTTCATCATCTAGGCAGGGTAGCAAAGCTCCCTCCCCTACCCTCCGTTAAATACACTCTAGATTAGGGGGGGGAGAGAAAAAAAAAAACATCAAATATAAAGATTCTTTAATTTCGCAGGCACTTCGGAATGTTTTCAATCTCCATATTAACTTAGCGTACTTTTCCCTACCTTCTTAAAGTTTCTTCACAGAAGCAGCCTCAATAAGTTGTGTTAAATAGGAGGCTGGCCCGCTATGGGGCCCGGTCAAGTTGGAACTCGACCTAGTTCAACCGATGAGCACCAATCAACCTTAAGTGGAGCTTCAGCCACGCTAGAGCTTGATGACTTGAGGGCCATCGATGCCGTTTGGTGAGAAAAGAGTGAGGTTATGCTAGTTCAAGTCAAATCCGACTTTTCGCCAACTTGATCCGGCCCCAACTTCAGGTTGATATTTAGTAAATATACAGTGTGTTTTTCTTTTCAATAATTCATCAAGTATACTTGTAAACTGTAACTCGAGAAAAGTAGAGGTTGAGTGTTTATTGGAAGGTAGAGGAGGTAGAAACCGGGAACACAAATCAATATGTGTGTACTCAAGTCCATCAATACCATTTATAAGCGAACCTTGTTGCTCGTAGTCAATTTCACTAGTTTTGCGCCCACTCCTCACGCACTTTCACAGCTTATTTGTGGGTCACTCCGGAACCTGTTTTGATCAGTATTGACCCACAAAACCGGGGGTATCACCTTCAAATCAGCCAATACGCATGCATTCGCAGATCTTTGAGTTTTTTATTTATTTATTTATTTTAATTTAAAAAAAAAAAAAAAAAAAAAAAAAAAAAAAAAAAAAAAAAAAAAAAAAAAATTATGCAGCTTTGAGGGTAGGAAGAGGGGGAGTTTAGAAAAATTATGCCGACACAAAATTTGTTTAAAATTGTACGTAACATCAGACAAATACGAAAAACGACACTAATATATGTCTCACTGGTTACGAATTATACTCAAATTAGTTTAGTCCTAGAGCGACAGACTAGTGCACGATAACGTAATGGGTCTGTCAGTGCAATCGCCGTGGAGGATTTTTAGGTTAAAGCGTAATTTACACAGTAAGTAATAAATATGGATTTCCCCCCCCCTGCGTTTTCAAGTGCATTTTGAACAGACTCTCGCACGTGCGGACTTCAATGACCGAAAAACACGGGAAAAGATAGGAAAAATTACATCGCAACCGTCACCTAAAAATCCTCCACGATGAATCAAGCAAGTTACCTGTTAGACTTCCACTCTAGGGAAATATAATAACTCGTTGGCAAAAACTCTCTAAATAATTGTTTAATTTAAAAATTTCCGTTTGCCTCCAAGTTAAGAAGAATTTTGAAACATACTGAATAGACATACAAATACATGTATATCGTTTCAAATCAATGCTGTATGAGTTCAGCTGTTATTTGATGTTCAAATCCCGTAGTGATCACACTTTGAGCCTTTATTTGCCTCAGCCGAAAGAGTAGAAATTCGATGAAAAAGAGGGCGTTTGATTAAAAACGCATGACTTAGCTATCTGAGGGTCGATCGAAACTGAAACTTGGAAAAGTGGGCGTTTTAGTTGCGGCGTATGGGTTGTACGATTAATTTGTTTTTCAGTTTATCTCCAGCCACAGCAGCGCCGCACCTTAGACAAAACTTAACGATTCCGTCGCCAAAATTCAGCAAGTTAAAATCACCTGAAATTATTGCACCATTGAAAAACTCACAAGGAATTATTCGACTTATTAATCCATTGAAGTATAAGGTTTTCTGCTTTACCAAATTATGACACATTTTAAATTTAGCCTATTTAGAGTTTCAATAAGTTAGATACCTAATTTCAAATTGATCCAATGTTTAGAATCACACATACACGATGTCTAATATGTTTGTTATAGACGATATGCGTATGAACAGAAATGCAATATTGAATTCAAGCAGGGACCTGCGCAATTAAAGCGTCTGAATGTTGTTCTGAAATGCTTATAGTTAGTTACACGGAAAAAAAGACTGGTAAAATGTACCATCTTAGAGTCAGCTATCAAGTACATGGTAAATAAAACGTAATTACATAATGGTAAATTTAGTTATAGTTTGTTGATACATTAAATTTTAACATAGTTAAGTCAAATTTACCATACTTGATAGATGACTCCAAAATCAGCTATGCTGATGTTAAATTCTACCAGTTATTTTTTTCCGTGTGAGATACGCACTACGGTCTAGCTGCAAAAGAAAGTGTTTCGGCTGAATTATTTCATTTTTCAGCCGATTGCAAAGATTTTTGTGATCTTCTTAAAATCACATTGTGAGTCTGTGAGTGAATCTCATAATATTAAAGTTCTCATCCTAATTTTCGCCGGATTTAGCTCAAGAATTAACTATTTATCGCTTTATAGCAAAACATAGCAAGAGTACCATTACCTATTGAAAGTTTGCCTTAAAAATCACAAAGTCTTTGGAAAATAATGGAACAATGCCATTAAACACAATTTTGCCAAGAGGACTTTTTTTTTTGTAGGTCATAGTACTCTTGAGTAATTTTAACATCCTTCGATCGTCACCAAATCAATTTTATCCGTCCACTGTTCGCCGTTTACGAAACAAAAGCGTTTGAACAATGGAAAATATTTCTCCTTCAGGTGCAGAAATTAGACTAATTCGCATCCGCTTCGATGGGATCATTTTAATCAATGTGCAGTTATTAACTGTGCATCAAAAGCTGACTGAATTCTTTGTCGAAGTTCCGCCACTCCCGATAACTTATCGGGACTTTCGATTTATTTCACGCGGCCAATTAAAACTTTCTGACGCGCATGTTTGGGCAAGAGGCAAGAAATGCTCGCGAGTAGATATTCTGAGATTATTATTGAAAGCTTCAAAATATCTTCAGTTCTTGGCGAAAATTTTGCCTTCTATTTCAAAAGGACCAAACTTTTGAATTTTGGTTCAAGAATCGGAAAATCACTTTAAGCCCGTTTAAGGGAACACCCCCCGCGCCCCCGATGCCTCTACCACAGTTCTCACAATTCATCCAACCTGTTCGATGTTTGACTCATCCAATCTATAATAGAACCGGAGTCTTCTCTATAGTAAACAGCTTTGATGCTCTTTTCGTAAACTGGCTGAAACATCAACATTTTCACAGCTACGATTGATGTCGCGTTCTTTTTTTAAAAAAAAAAAAATTAGTTGACCCGAAATGGGGCTCTCGGTAAATTTTGCTTTTCTTTAGTATAGTTATAGTGGTCTTCTCTACAGTTAACAGCTTTGATGCTCTATTCGTAAACTGGCTGAAACATCACCATTTTCACAGCTACGATTGATGTCGCGTTCTTTTTAAAAAAAAAAATTAGTTGACCCGAAATGGGGCTCTCGGTAAATTTTGCTTTTCTTTAGTATAGTTATAAGGGTCTTCTCTACAGTTAACAGCTTTGATGCTCTATTCGTAAACTGGCTGAAACATCACCATTTTCACAGCTACGATTGATGTCGCGTTCTTTTTTAAAAAAAATTAGTTGACCCGAAATGGGGCTCTCGGTAAATTTTGCTTTTCTATAGTACAGTTATAATGGTCTTCTCTACAGTTAATAGCTTTGATGCTCTATTCGTAAACTGGCTGAAACATCACCATTTTCACAGCTACGATTGATGTCGCGTTCTTTTTTAAAAAAAATTAGTTGGCCCGGAATGGGGCTCTCGGTAAATGTTGCTTTTCTATAGTACAGTTATAATGGTCTTCTCTACAGTTAATAGCTTTGATGCTCTATTCGTAAACTGGCTGAAACATCACCATTTTCACAGCTACGATTGATGTCGCGTTCTTTTTTTAAAAAAAATTAGTTGGCCCGAAATGGGGCTCTCGGTAAATTTTGCTTTTCTATAGTATAGTTATAGCGGTCGTCTCTACAGTTAATAGCTTTGATGCTCTATTCGTAAACTGGCTGAAACATCACCATTTTCACAGCTACGATTGATGTCGCGTTCTTTTTTAAAAAAATTAGTTGATCCAAAATGGGGCTCTCGGTAAATTTTGCTTTTCTTTAGTTTAGTTATAGTGGTCTTCTCTACAGTTAATAGCTTTGATGCTTTATTCGTAAACTGGCTGAAACATCACCATTTTCACAAATACGATTGAAGTCGCGTTTTTCTTTCTGATAATTTAGCTGATCGAAGATTGGATTCTTGGTAAATTTTGCTTTTGACTATTTTATGAACGAACTATTTTTAATACCTCGTTAGTCCTATGTGAAAATATTATGTCAATATGAGACAGCAGAAGAGGGAACGAAGCAGATACAGTGGATCCCCGTGTTTAGATCGAAGTAGGAGGGTGGACGTTTGGACGGCAAGAGACCCGTATTTGTTTTTCACCTCATGGTCAAGAGAACATTTTTTTTACGAGTTAAGACAAGATCTCATCTCGATTGTTTGCTTTTTTATAGGAGTTGCGTCCATAGGCGGACCGTATCAGTGGTTAGGAGGGGCTATAGCCTCCCCCCCCATTTTTTTGGGGGGAAGGGGCTAAAAATCGGGAAAAAGTCATCACTTGAGACTTGAGAAGCCCAAAAAGAAGGTCATCACTTTATAGCCCCCCACTTTTTGGGTCACGGTTCGCCTATGGTTGCGTCTCATATTAATTGATTTCGTTTTTTTTCGATGGCTTAATGCTCAGTTCGTTACTGAATAGAATTTAAGCGTATGCTGTCCTACGCGTTGCCAAACTCACCGGTTTCAAAATATTCCGTTCAATCTTAATAAATTCCTTGATTCCTTTATTACATTCATACAGTACATACAGTACATACATTCATACAGTACACAATTATTGTAAAAAAAAAAAAAAAAAAAAAAAAAAAAAAATCGGCCATTGTAAATTTGTAAAATTTTGACTTTCAGAATACACCCTCAAAATATTTGAAGGAAATTTTGTATCACTGTGTGTGATATATATCTATAGGTATATGCGTATATTGAGTAAACCGCTGTTTCTCCTACTTGATTCTACCGATTGATTTATAGTGAAAGTCTGTAACTGTATCATTTTTTCAAAGAAAGGATGGTCGCCGATTTCACACATCAGGATTGAAATACCTATTTTCGACATCACACTGGGAAACAAGAAACCTTATTCTTGGGAACTCATGTACCGCAATATCTAACTAATCTTCCATTTGTTTAACTCGCTCCATCAAAACAGCTGCTAAAGGAATCCACGACGTTGTTTGTTTTCCATTATAGTTACTTTAACTTTGTAAAAGTGTAGAAGAACATTCAAACACATTTAGTGTTGCCAAATTTCGGGTTAAAATTAGGACCTATATTCAACTTTTCTTCAAATAGGAAACGAGAGCATATGTCTCTGAAGCTGTACGGGCATTTACCAGTAAAGCGGCTCAAGCAACTTGACAACAATTTTTCCCTCCATTCGATTCTTTAAATGAAACGATCAAATAAAACGTGGATTCGACAATACTTCGTCATAAATCGATTGTTGCGTACACAATAGATTCAAATGGAGAGTAAAAAGTGTTGCCAAATTACATGAATCGCCATCGTATGAGAACACAAACACAAACGCACCCTCACACACACAAACAACACAGTGAGGCACAGGGCAACACTACCCATTTATTTAAAGAAAATATCTCACTCCTTTTCTTCAAGGAAATTGTTGAATTTCCAGAAAGACTAGAGTCTGAAGAAACTACAAAGGAAATTTTTCTGTAATAAGATATAAAGGCCAGGAATAAACAATTTTTTACTTCTTTTAGCGGCATGTGTCAACTTTAAAATACCATCCTTTGAATCAAAGAAAACAGAGGAGGAGGAAATAAAAAGACGTTTTTGCGAGCATTTGAAACATTTTCCGCTTTCCGTTAGTTTTGACGACCTGTTTATTTTTTTCTCAGAGCAAACGTAGGAAGTGTTAAATGTTTTCGACTACCTTCATGAATTCATTTTTGCGTGGGTCTTAAATTTACCTCGAGCAGAGTCTTTAGGAAAGTATACAATCGCGGAGGTCATCATAATTTATTTTTCTCTCCATTTATATTCTATTAAAGGCTTCATTTAAATAGGGAGTCACAATACATAGGAATTGGAACACCTGTTGTTGAGCGGTGCTCCTTGAGAAATTGTGGGAGAAAATTCTATTGAAAAGTGAAAGAATAATTTGGGAAGGATCCGGCCATCGCCGCCGCGCCGAATCGAGCTGAGAGTAGACGCAAGTCGTGGCAAGAGCATCGTTTATGTTGAAACGGGCGGGTCAGTCTAGGGTTGCCAGTTGTACAATATGAAGGATGAGTTTTATCGAGGGGGCAATTCAGAAACTTTCCTGGAAATCTCCTTGACTTGACTTGGCTTGGCTTGACAAATATCCGAGCCAAGTCGAGTTGAGTCGTGATACCTAATGTTTTAATGAATTCTACGGAAATATTAAGTAAAATGCTACGTAAAAAACGCTTCTAATTCACCTAATTTTTATATAAAACTTTCCATTCAGAGCCTTTAAAAATGTCATCTAAATTATTAATGTTTTTTACGCACGTTTTACTTGAAATTTGTCCATGATTATTTACCAAATATTTCATTCAGGTTATAAATTTTTTTTTGTAAAATTTTGATGAGTGCTACGTAAGAATTGGATCAAATAAATTTGTAAGTCATGCTTCTCACTTACCTAATTTTTCCTTGCGATTTTCTAAAAAGTAATAAAGAAACTGTTACATTAATTTGAAGGTATTTTTTACTTATTATTTACTTGAAATTTACCTGAGTTTCGTTGTCAAATATTGCAAATTTTTTATCTAAAGGTTACCTAATGTTTTGAAGAAATATACGTGAATTAAGTAAGATTTTTTTTAATTCATAGTTTACGCCACATTTACTTAATTTCTAAGGAATTTAAAAGTTTACCTTTTTTTCGTATTATTTGCCTTCGTTATGCTGATTGGGGAGCGAGAAACATTGCAAATTCATAGACGCTCACAGTAAATCGAATTTTTTTCAGAAATCTTGAGTTTAACTCAAGGTATGGCTAACGAGCTACCTTTAAATTTTTTCTTGTTTGCCTTGAGCAAACTACTGCGCGTTTCCTGCGCGCGTCTCTGAGTTGCAAATTCGTGTCAGAAGGTGGGATTAGATTCAACGAAAAACCTTCTTGAAATGGCATTGGTTTTAACAGACAGATTTCCCCAATTTAAAGAGTGTGTAAAGAAGCTATTGATCTACCTTAAAAAGTTGCCTCTAAAACGCTTCATGTCTTGATATACTGCGCACGCCCGTCCTCATTTCTTATACATTGTTTAACCCTTAACTGCGCCGCGGCACCCCTGAGGCACATAATATATTTCCTCCATTTTGAACTCTTAAAGGTAAAATATCATTTTTTTCCATGTCGTCATCCCTCTGGCACATATGGAGGAAAAGTTTCGATTTTTCACCGAAGTCTGAAAAAGCAAGGCCCCATGTTGGGCGCCATCTGAGCATTAGAAAACATATTTAACCGTTTGACCTTGATTTTCTCCCTATACTGGCCCATGTTAAATTTAGTACTTTGCAGATCTCTTGGGCGCAAGAATTAATGCTAGGAATTTTTTCACTATTTTTCCCTTTCATTTTGAGTCAAAATCAATTGAAAAATCATGTTTTCGAACGAAAAAAAAAAAATCGCGCAGTAAAGGGTTAAATTAGGGACATCTCAAAGTGTTTCAAAGACGAGGCCATCTCACAGGAGGTTTCATTCGTCGAGTCTCTTAATTGCACCTTTAATTTCACTTGCAAATCCCTTAAATTTCCTTGAGAAATCGCAAGCCGTTTAAGCTCAAGGTGTGTTTCTGAATTGAAAATTGTATCTAAAAGACGGTTCAAAGTCCAAGCCAAGCAAAGGATCCGAAGAAAAGTTTCTGAATGAGGCAGTTGCAAAGGTCAGAAATGTTTTTTTTTTTTTTTTTTAATAAAGAAAATGAAAGTACTCGGTGAGATGAGGATAAAGGTGCCTTTGGTTCTTTCCCAAGTGTCCCGGTTTTAAAGATAAAAATCACGAGTAAAGTTGCAATAAATCGCATGTGTAGTGACGTCACAAGTACTCACAACGCGGAGCTCCCATTTTAAAACAATGTATTTTGGGCAAAAATCGTAACTCCGGAACTCTGAAACCTAGTTGGAAACCCGAGCCATTCACCTTTTCAACTCATTTGCTTTAAAAAAAAACACAAATTCAGACCCTTGCAACTGCCTCATCGCAGAGACCATACCTCAATCTAACCATTTCATACCTGGTGTGTACGTGTGAATAACATAGACTCTTATGGAGAAAATGTAAACACGAAATGAATGTCATTTCACGTGAGAAAATCGTGCCCAGATCAGCCATGATGGACAAAACTAGGTCCCTAAACAAAAACAATTTTCAGATTTGAAGGGGTTAAAGTGGGTCCCTTTTATTTGCGGACTTTATGAATGGAAAGTCCCAACTTAATTGATCTTTATAAAAGGCTACGCCTACTCTTTATTTTGTTTGGAATGCGGTTTTTGATCCATGGCAACCTCTGTTTCTAAATAAAAGCTGCGGTTTAATGCAATGGAAGCTGCTGCAGACTTCCGCTACATATGAAGGAAGTAGTGTTGATAAAAAATAGCGAAAAAAGCCATTAAAAACTTCCGCAATCCACTCTTTGATTTACGACTTACGAGTAACTATAAAGCTCTCCAAAAGTGAAGCGGTAATGGCGACGTAACGCGAATACCGTTGGTGTTACACCTTAATTTGTCATTTTCTCCACGTTGGTGGCAATAAAGAAGATTTGTATTATAAATCACTATTCCAGCGATTCCATCAACAGCCTTTTACCTACGGCATCAAATAGAAGGTGACAAATTAAACTGTAGCTTCGTGATACCTGTGCTTTTTGTCGCTATAGCTGCAATTTTGAAAAGCTTCCACAACGAGAGTACCTATACGTAGAGAGTTAAGATAAGCGAAACCATGGACGCAGCCATTGGATGCGTGCGTTTGTACATTTGTTTATATTTAGGGGGGCATTATTGTGTTTTGGTTCAATGCAATAAGGTTTACAGAGCCGCATTAGTTTCTAACGGTGTGTAATCTTTCACTGCCTTTGCTGATGAGGGCCCAAGTATCAAAACAAAATGCCTTGATAATCTCTGCGGCGCGGCATCGCAACACTTTCTCAATTTCCAACTTCGTTAGTTTTGAGAAATAAAAAGTACGCATAGTGATCCAAATTGCCAAAACTTTTAAAGCAAGCTGGACAAGTAGGTACTATAATACTATACCGACTATTGAAGTCTGAGAAAAGAATAACTAACAAGGGAAGGTCGAGGTGGGGCCCCCTCCGTTTGCGCTGAAATTTTGCAGAAAGGTAAGGCTAAGGGTTCTAACTAACATGCTTACGCCCTTTTTTGCCAATGGGCCTTTTTAAGAGTTGCAAAATTGCTGCAGCATATACACCAAAAAATTCGGCTCATCATCTTAACTGACTCGTAGGCGCAGTGCACTAGGGTGCGGCGGCGGCCGGCGGTGCTTGGACGTGGAGGCACTTGGTTCAAATCCAATATCGGCCGTTATTGTTTTACACACTGCCTCACCTTACTTCAATCGGTACGAACGACGTATCTGCTTCCTCCCACGCATTCCTTATAAATATAGTACGTCTTTTCCTCCTTAATTTTTCGCTGTAATATGAAAAATTGCCCTATTCATTTTATTAAAAAAAAAAAAAAAAAAAAAAAAAAAAAAAAAAAAAAAAAATCACTCGTATCAATAATTTGATCCGTACCTATTTAAAAGACAAATAAAATACCTTACTTACGAGGATTCTTCTACGATTTTTCGCTTTGTTTCAAACGGAATGGCATCTTGATTGTCGTTTGATGCATCACTCTCTACGATATCATTTGAATTCTTGGTCGAAGAAGAAGAATCACCACTTCCAGCTGTTTGCGTTGGTATTACGCTTCAATCCTCGTAAGGTATTTTATTCGTCTTTTAAATAGGTACGGATCAAATTATTGATACGAGTGATTTTTTTTTTCTTTTTTTTTCTTTTAATAAAATGAGTAAGGCAATATTTCATCTTACGGTGAAAAATTCAGGAGGTAAAGACGTACTATATTTATAAGAAATGCGTGGGAGGAAGCAGATACGTTGTTCGTACCGATTGAAGTGTAAGGTGCGGCAGTGTGTAAAAACATCGCGGCCGAGGTCGGACTCGCACCAGGTTGCCTCCAGGACCCAGGTCCAACCGCCACACCCTATAGTGCACTGCGCCAACGAGACGGTTGAGATGGGGGGCCAAATTTTTCGTTATACATATATGCTGCAGTGATTTTGCAACTCTTAAAAAGGTCCATTGGCAAAAATGGGTGTAAGTACGTTAGTTAGGACCCTAAGCTCTACCTTTTTGCAAAATGTCAGCGCAAACGGAGGGGGGCCCACCGTGACCTTCCCTTGTAAGTTAAATCATATTAGAACAAAACGGTCCAAACAAAATGATTCTTGTAATTATAGTGTCTGGTCTCTTTTTCGTGCTGTTGGGACTTTCCGTTTTGCGTTTGACCAAACGCTATAATAAACTGTGTAATAAGGAATACCCCACGAATTTTTCTCACATCTAACTTAATCTGGGGGGACCCCCAGCCCCCAGACCCCATAAATTTCTAGGAGAAACCCGCAGACCCTTATTTATATTACTCTGGGTGAGACCCCCAGACCCCCAAATAATATTCTGGGGGAGACCCCCAGATCCCCCACTAATATTCTGGGAGGTTAATTTTACAGTAGACTGGTAGCAGAATTTTTTTTGCAAAATGTCATCAAAATTTAAACAGCTACATTTGAAATGTTCCAATTTCTCCCCACATTTACCCATTTCTTTCTCCATTGATTTTAACGGGAGCCTTTTCTCTCCATAATTTGCTTATAATTTAAAATGTCGAAAAACCAAAAAGAAGTCCCTCTAGGGAATGTTGAAACCAAATTTTCTGCAAAATTTGGATGCTTATGGAGCATTAGTTCAAAAGTTATGCTGGGATACAGACAGGTGACACACAGCTGCCGCCATCGTAAAACTTTCTCAACTTCTCACTTCGTTAAATGGGAGAAAGTGAAAACCTTTTGAAGACCACAAATATCTTATCTTATAGGGTGCTCTTTTTTTATCTTTTTTATTTCGACCTGGCAACAATGGGTCAGTCAAACGCGGCACGGGGAGGTGCGTACCCTGTGTGCTCACAGAAATCCTCCTCCATTGTGAGTGCTCAACAATGTACCATGATTAATAACGAAAACCACTCAGATTTTTAAAAGGGGTGAAGCGAGGCTTTGGGAGTGTTGCTGTTGACTTCATATTTTCCAAGGAACTTTCCTTATTATTCGCAACTCTCTAGCCATGCTTTTGATGCTGTGAGACTCCAAAAAAGCACATAACTTTCCCATTTTATTTCCACCGCGGCTCAAACGGTATAGGTATAATACCTACAGGCAGGCGGCTTGAAAGGCAAACGTATACTGTACGCACGTCGTTCAAAGCAAAGGCCAAAGGCCAACACTTAGTTCATAGTAGGTACATTATAAGACATGTAAAGGAGAGTTCATGGTCGAGTTCATAAGTGTATATAAATATATAGACCTCATGAAAGTCGTCTCATCATAGAAAACTGTTTACATTGTACCCTCACATTCTAACTTCTTAATAATATTTCAATTAAAGCCGATTTCGGAAAAAGGGCTTATACAATAAAAGGTGCGCTCTTTGAACCTTAGTCTCCATTCAATCACAATGCTGATTTTTTTAGAAAGAGCACACCTGTTGTTTTAAGCTCCTATTTTTCCGGAAGCCGCCTCAATTCGATTCTTCATGCGTTTTAATTGACAAAAAAAACAACGTTGCCAGATTGCAAGCGACAGCATTGATTCAATTTAATTCAAACCAATTCAAATTATTTTTGAAATATTTAAAGTAAAATATTTCTTGGCGCGATTTTATGCCCTGCTTATTTGAACCCAAGTATTTGAATGGAATCAAAATTACTAATACTATATTATAGTTGTATTATATTATCATAGTATATATAATGACAAAATCAGTGGCGGATCCAGAAAATTTTTCTGGGGAGGGGGGCACGCCTGTAAAATTTTGAAATTTAAAGCGCCGGTGGAAGCAATTTCGGGCTATTTTCTATTGAAAAAAGGCAAAATTTGAGGCTTTTGGGGAGGGGGGGGAGGGCACGTGTCCCCGTGCCCCCCTGTGGATCCCCCACTGGACATAATTGATTATGCACAGTTTATTTCAACGCCTCTATTAAATATGCCTTAAATAGTAGCGGCTGGTGCAATCTTGCAGCCTTGCCTTTTTAACCAGTAAAACCCGTGTAAAAATCTACTTGTGCCGCCTCATCAAGGATCGATTGTTTTACATACAAGTTTAAACAAGGCTGATCCGATGATGGTGCTTATTTCATGAACCGCCATGTACCCCAACGACCATCCCTATACCTTTATATACAGACGATGTTTAGGTAAATCTTTGTAGAACTACTTCTCATTGAGAATTCGTCAGTTTGTGAACTACATTTTTGAAAAACAATTAGCTTACTTTAGAATGAAGTTTGTTTCTTTGATCGCTTTTAGTCTTCTTGGCAAGCAATTAAAAACACTGAAACAAAAACAAAATTTCTTTTTGATTCAAGTCCGATTTTTCAAACTTTGCATTTCGGCAAAAGGAAGAGGAGAAGAGTTAAGAAGAGAGAAATTCCGATTACGAATTGTAGATGGAGTGAGAATGGAAGCGATCATAAGTACTATCGACGAATTAAAGATTATCGCGATATTTTCACACATTTTCAGTTATGGGTGTAGTGTGGGACGGATCTGCAACGGCTTTGCCGCCTCACCCGCACTGGCCTCTCGCCTGCAAAGTGTGAGGAGTATGAAAAGCGGCCGAACCAGAATCTTTGAAGGCGAAACTTATTATCTCGTGAAAATCTCGCGACAATCTTTAATTCGTCGATAGTACATACCTATATAAAACTATGCACTAAGTTTTCTTAGTATTTCCTGTTGCTTCAAGCGGACGTCTTGTTAATTCTCACTTAGCTAAAATTCCTGTTATTTCAACCAGAATTCTTATCAAGTAATAGTAATAATTCCGGTCAAGTAACAATAATTCCTGTTGAAACAACAGAAAATCCGGTTACTTAAGTATTTAACAGTTGAATGAACCGGAAAATTTTTCTCAGGATGGAGAGTAGCGTTTTACAATCAAAACAGAAGCAGAAACTAACTGTGCCGTCACCCCTCTCTCACAGAGGTTAAAATAACTGGAAGCGTGCAAAACACAACACAACATGAAAGAGAGAGGCGGCGGGCACAAAGCGAAACAAAAGATAAAAGAAATGCAAAAGGAAAGTATGACGATGACGAAACAAAACAAACACAAACAACCGGAATAAAATTTACCAAACTATATAATCACTAAAATGGGGCTATTGCACACTTTTTCTATAAGCTATTTAATAGTCGATTATGGCGTAAAAACCTCAAAAAATGACGATGGTGGTACTAAAAACTTCCAAAATCCACTCCTTAACTCAATAAATGCAGTTATTTGCGCGAGCGTAATGGTGGCCGAAGGCACTAACAATGGGAGATTCCCATCTAACAATTCTGAAACTCCATCAAGAAGTGACCAATAAGAGACTACTTTCATTTGACACCGGTGTCACTAGGTTTTGCGGCACCATTCATCGGATGTGGATCATCACTCTGATGACTAATTACTCTGTGAATCATCCTTGTCAACATGGAGAGAGTGACGGAATTAAGATAGGAATCTCCCATTGTTAGTGCCTTCGGCCACCATTACGCTCGCGCAAATAACTGCATTTATTGAGTTTAGGAGTGGATTTTGGAAGTTTTTAGTACCGCCACTGTTATTTTTTGAGGTTTTTACGCCGTAATCGACTGTTAAATCGCTTATAGAAAAAGTGTGCAATAGCCCCATTGCACGCAGTAAATAAAAAACGCGAGTCGACGTATCACAGAATTAAACACCATAAAATCAGTACAAAACACGATAAGAAATAATCAAAACATAGACACGGTATTGCACGTAAAATTATCGGGACAAAACTTTCGGGAGCGCTCCGCGAATTACAATAAAATTACAAACGTACTAGAAATTACAATTACAAAATCAAAAGGCACGAAAATAAAACCCCCCGTTAAAATCCAAGTAAAAATTTCACGACTAGAACATAATGACAGAACTACAATTAAAATCACTAAGACACAATTGCGAAAAGAAAACTAGAAAAATAAATTTCAAGAAAATTAACAGCTAGCAGAAATGACTAGCAACGAGAGAATACCCTTCACGCAGAAACAAACTCAAATCCGGAGTTGCAGAATATTAAAAAGAGTAAAATGCGTAATCGGTCAATAAATGAGAATAAAATAGGCAATAAAAGAGCATTGAAATAAATAGGGTAGAATAAAATAATAGAATAAAATAATATGGTTAAAAACTCAGCTTTCGATGAGATCATTGGATTCAAACATTGATAAAATAAACGGTCCATTCCATGAAAAAAACATCAAAACACGTTCAAGGACATCTCGAAACGTATTCGTCAACGGTACAGAAAAAACATGGCGAAAGATTGACAATAGACATCAAAAATAGCATATAGGAACTTCCAACCAAAATCCAAGAATCATCCAATAAGTCCAGAAACATGAACCCTACAAGTAAACATAAGAAAAACGAAAACCTTAGAAACAGATAAAATACGCCATGTTCACTCGCAGACGGCAAGGAACCAAAAAATAGAACACAAAACAAAAGACAAACAATAAACGAACATCTCCCCGTGTACTTCAAAACGACCACTCATCTCACACAGAATGAAGCACACGAGAAAACAAGAAAAAAGAAAACAAACGAAACTCACCCTTAAAGGGGCAAAAATATCCAAGATGAAAATAAAACAGGAACAGAATGATTTCCAAAAAACGACGGACACATAATTCATACGAAAATGACTAGAGCTGACTGAAAAATAAAACTGACTGAACGTCCTGGGCCGAGCTCTGCACTTCTCGGCAGTTCGAAACTGAGTACCTCCAAGGGTCGAAACTCAAAAAGAAAACCTTACGAAAAAAGAGGAAGTGAGAAAGGTGGGTGGTCAACGCAACCGAAAGAATATCGAGAAATCGAACGCCAGAAGACACAACCAAGGGACAGAGAAGATGGGGAAAACCAAACATGAGTGCCACGCACTAGGTCAAACAGAGCAAAAGAACAGGAAGAGTAAAGGAAGCAGAGAGAGAGAGAGAGAGAGAGAGAGAGAGAGAGAGAGAGAGAGAGAGAGAGAGAGAGAGAGAGAGAGAGAGAGAGAGAGAGAGAGAGAGAGAGAGAGAGAGAGAGAGAGAGAGAGAGAGAGAGAAAAAGAGTGTCGGTTCGAGAGAAACGGCACATAACACAGTGTCCAGCAGCGTAGTGAGATATTCTCTATCCCTCTCTTCTCTCCATTTAAAGACGTATGTAAAACAAAGATAGTCAAAGGGATGAAAACCCCCTCTTTCCATCCTTTTTCTACTCATGCCTTCAAAAGGGAAGATGAGAGAGATGGAAGAGATTTTGGTTGCGCTGCTACCATTGTGACAAAAGCAAACTACGGCAATGGACTGTTTTAGCGCAGTTAATCTTAAAATATTGACCCTCCCTTCTCCCCTCCCCCCTCCCCCCTACCCCTCATCCTTCAGTTTTTTCCATTTCATAATTGCATTATTAGGCCAAAGAAAGTAGCCCTGCTAAGTGGGAAACTCCTGCGAGTTTTCCCCTTTTAGGCGATGGCTCTATAGTATGTCTTCATTTTGTTATTTTCAGATTGTATGTCAGAGACGCTAATGGCGATGAAAAAGTCTCAATAGCCGGCTTAAAGAAAGATTGCTCGCCCGGTGTACGAGCAAAATTGGAATTGAGCCAGTGAAAAAGGATTGACCCGGTTCAACGAGATAGATTCTGAGGATTACTTAAAATAAGGTAACGTATCATCAGAGATACTGATAGTTTTATTTTTACTGCAGATTTTATATGCAAAGTATAGTACAGCACATATATATTTATATTAGTCTTATTTTTTCTACTTCTTTCAGATGGATGCTATATGAAATAATATGGTAAAGGCACAATTTTGAAAAGAATCAAGTATTTGCCTATCCAAATTAATAGCACTTTGCGATTGCTTTACACTGTGTCGAATAGTAAAACTGTACAATCGGGTATAGGTAGTTGCCACCGAGCTATTGGGGCTATACTTTTTAAAAATGTTCAATCTGAAAGTGTGATAGATTTCACCAAAAAATGATCGGTAACAAGCTGTGTAGCCTACACTTCTTAAATAAATCCCAACTTGAATGTAAAATATATACAATTTGCGGTATTGTAAAAATCACATAATAACACCGATTAAATACTTTGAATATACTAAAGTATTTCCTGATATTTTCTAGCGCGATAATTTTCCCTTTCGATCTTATTGTATGTGATATTTGTACTTACTAGGGAATGAAGCGTTGAATCTGTTGACGTCAGAGGCGACACATCCAATCCGACAACTTCGCAATCAGTCAATTTAAAGTCATGAAAAAGGTCGAAATATTGGGGGCGCACACTACACAATATGCACTTCCTTGAATCGATATTTTTATTTGGCTTAAATGGACATACTGCAGTGTCGCTAGATTCCACGCGCCGCCGTTGGTGGACGTTGAATTCTGTCCATTCAAATCAGAGGCTAACATGGGTAACATCTAACAACGTAGCATTTCGTTCATTTAAACCCATGTAAAATATTGATTCAAGAGAACACACTGAGCTCCTCCATTAATCCGACAATTTTCATTACTTTAAATGGACATATTGCAGCGTTGCTGGATTGCACGCGCCGCCACTGATTTAAATACACGCGGAAGATCAAATAATTGGACGTGCGGTGTATGTAATCGATTTCAACCAGAGATTACTAAGCCTAAGAGATATGGCACTTCCTATCTCCGCCGTGTTAAAAAACCGTTGGCCGGGCTCCGTAAAAAACGCCTGCAGAATGGCTGTGATACAACGTGCAGTACGCTGGTGACCGTAAACATTGTTGTTATTCATGTTGTTGGAAATGAGGTTAGATTCTCTGCAGCATCTAAATGTTTGTCATTTAATGGACGATGGGATGATTAAAGTGACTTAGATTTTCAGATTCACCAACAAAATATACCCAGAGCTCATTAAACTTTCCAAACACTTTATTAATCTTATTAATTTAGTTAGTGGCGTTGCTGTCAAATTTCATTCAAACAACAACAGTAGTAACAATGTTTACGGTCACCAGCGTACGCCACATTGCATACTTCGTAGGAGTCGAATAACACTTTTGAATCGTTATGCCATATCTCTTAGGCTTAGTAATCTCTGATTTCAACCTTGATTGAGTTTGAAAAGGACGAATTGCAACGTTGCCACGTTACACGATTCACCGCTGATGAATTGGATTATGAAGCACAACGGGTAGAATATTGGGAGTATGATGACTATGACAAAGTTTCTGTGCGTCTCTCTCGAGTCTCGCCTCCAAAATATGGCAGTAATAAGGGAGAATGTTCGCAAGAGTTTATTAGAATGTTTGCAAAACTCGGAAGTTTCAAAAATCCAAGACAAATAGAACATTCCATCTAAATCAAAGAACTTTGGACTTTGGGAAGGAAAGCTAAAAGTATGAAAATTAAATGTCTTAGCAAGATAAGAAGTTTCCACCAATTTATTCTTGGTTAAAAAGGAAAACGAATTAACAAGCGCAGAATGTGCTCGTGACGCGTGTTTTTGCTTACGGCAAAATGCGGAATTTCAGACAGTATTTTTTCCACATCAAATTATATTCCAAGACTTTATTTCCAGAAACGGATCTAATTAATTCTGAGAATGTCAAGCTCCGGTTTGAACCAAACCAACTTTTTGATTCTCATGATAAATTCTGTTCCAAACTTTTCGAAATCCTCCAGTTTTACCAGTGGCGTAGCGTGCAATTTGGCAACGTTGTAATGTGTACATTTAAACCCATGTAAAAGGTCGAATGCAAAGGTGTTCACCGAACACCCAATAGTTCGATCTTTTTAGTGGATTTAAATGGACACATTACAACGTTGATGAATTGCACGCTCTACCACTGAGTTTTACTGACAAACGGCTTCAGAACTATTCTTACGATAACCAATGTTTCAAAAGTGAGCGCCGCACTGTGATTTAACATCGATAAAAAGTGGCCAAAAATCAGTGAAAAAAAGTAATTTATCTAGAGTGGCAGTTTAATAAGTAACCTGCGTAACCACCATGGGGGGTTTTTAGGTAAGTTTTAAGCGAGTAATTTGTCCATTTGATTCCGTGTATTTTGATGCAGCGCCACCGCACAATGGACCGGGACATGCTTTGATCCACTGTGCGGTGGCGTCGCCCCAAAATACACGGAATCAAATGGACAAATTACTCGTTTAAACCTAACCTAAACATCCCCCTTGGTGGTGACGCCGGTTACCCATTAAACCGCCACTCTAGATAAATGTATAGCTTGTTGGTATTGCCTCGGTGATTAAGATTGGTCTTTAAAATTTATAAATGATGCGAGTTGCTGCTAAATTTATTTTCTGAATCTTGGCCCTCTTTTCGACAATCTCAGACCATGGTCCGCACGGCACAATCTGCACCGTCAAAGGAAGCTTATATAATGATAGAAGGATTGCTAAGTCGACATTTACGACAATTTTGTTTACAGCAAGTTTTGCTCTTCTTCTTCAAAACAAGCGGAAAGAGGGATAGTTATAAGTATAGTGTAATGATTATGTCCTCTCTATGAGAGCATCTGGAGTCAAAGAGGTTATGTGACTGTTACATCTTGATGAAGGATGTGGAATATTAATAAGGATAAATAATTATACTCGATGGATACAGGATAGGACAATTATATATTGATGATAAAACATGTTGAACTTATACGTATGACTTATGCGACTGGGAGCCTGATCGGGATTGAATGAAAAGCAAAGAGTGAGGTTAATAACAACCGATGTGCATCGATGATGCTGACATCGCTGACTATAGATACAACAGTTATACAACAGTTCTCCCCCCCTTATTTTGAGAAACAACGATAAAACAAATAAAAAATTTTCTTCTCAGGTACTGGTACTTTTATCACAGATAAGACAAATCAATAATTAATTTGGGAGGATTAATTTAGGATACAGTTACCCTCAGTCTTTTTTTTTAAAAGAAAAATTAGGTTTAAATCTCTTACGTCATATTTACAATAAAGAATAAGAATAAGAAAAATAATAGGAACTTTGAGTCCCGGAGGGACGGAATTGATAACAAATTAAAAGTTTATCTTCAAAATGATTTAAAGATTTATACACATTTCATTTACCTACAAATCAGTCAAATCATATTCCCCTAAATATCTCGGTGTCTTTTTCTCCCTTTGAGGACGGGTTGATGATGAAGAAGAAGATGCAGCACTCATACTTAAGTTCTTTTTCATTGGACTTCTGAGATCAACGAGGGGAGGTTTCTTCCTGACATGAGGTTGACCACTGGTAGAAGGTTGTTGCTGGATGATACACGGTTTTTGGAAAGCAGGAGGTTTGTAGCTGGTAGACGGTTTCTTGATGATTGGACGGAGAACTCGAGAGCAAAGCGGATCAAAAAGAAAAGATTGATTTGATGCCGGTTTTGATTCTTCAACGGTGTCAATTGGCTTCTGATGTGTTGATTTATCGAAAGTAACTTGCTTCCGGTTGACACTTGTTTTTAAGAGTTGGTTGATGTGTCGCTTCACTTCTCTACCTTCGTCTAGTTTTACGATGTAATGAAGTAATCCTAGCTTCCGGATTATTTGACCAAATTTCCAGATGAAACGGTTATTAACTAGGAACCGAGCTTGGATACTATCGCCAACTTGCAAAACTCTTGTTTTGGGTTTCAATTTCTGAGGTGACTTGGCTTCTTGATGTGGTCGCATGGCATCAAGCTTAATTTTTATCTTACGATTGAGATAGTTTTCAGCAGGTGTTTTTCCATCGACCAACGGTGTAGCTCGATAACGAAAAAGAATTTTCTGTACTTTTTCATGAATTGATAACTTTTCATTTGACATGGTTTTCAAACGGCGTTTCAGAGTTTGTACGTTCCTTTCCGCCAACCCATTTGTTGCTGGATGATTGGGCGCAGTGAATTTCTGAACGATGCCGTTCGATTTACAATACTCTGTAAAATAATCACTAGAAAAGATTTTTGCGTTATCAGATACCATAACAGAAGGATAACCATGAAAAGAAAAGACTTGGTCAAGTAATTTGATAGTGTTGCTTGAAGTAGGGGCTTCGTTTTGTAAGATTTTGATTTCAGCCCAACGCGATTTAGCATCAAGAATAATTAGAAAATGACGATTATCTAATGGACCTGCATAGTCGATATGAATCCTATCCCAATTATTTTCTGGAGGATCCCAGTGGTGAAGTGGAGCTTTATTTGGTTGGTGTTTTACTGAAGCACATTCAGGACACGATTTGACTAGGTGTTCAATGTCTTTATCGATATTTTTCCAATAACAATATCGACGAGCCAATTGCTTCATTTTGGTGATGCCGACATGTGTAGAATGTAGCTCTTGTAAAACAGCAGGCTGCAAACTTTTAGGAATGACAACTCGATGAGCTCGAAATAAGATTCCATGGTCGATTAAGTACTCGGATTCCGTTTCTGACCTCAGCACTTCTTTGCACAATTTTGCTAAATCTGGGTCTTTTCCAGTTTCTGCAGCAATGGATGTTGAAGTTAGGGATATCGTTGAAATTTCGTTTAACGTTGATACGCAAATTTGATGAACTTCTCTATTGAGTGCAGCGTCCGCAGAAAACGAATCACATTCTTTGATGGGTGCACGTGACAAACAATCCACATTATTATTATCGATCCCTTTCCGGAACACAACAGAGTAATTGAATCCAGATAAAAATGAAGCATAACGAAGGAGACGGGCCGATGTCATCTTAGGTAGCGCAGTTTTCCGGTGAAAAATCCTGGTGAGAGCTTTGTTGTCAGTAATTAAACTGAAGTGACGACCATACAGATAATGATATAATCGGTCACAAGCAAAAACGATAGCTAAAGCCTCTCGATCGATTTGTGAGTAATTCTGCTCCGCTTCTGTTAATGATCTGGATACAAATGCAACAGGTTGCTCAACTCCATTGACTTCATGTGATAGCACAGCCGCAATACCTGTGGGACTGGCATCTGTTGCAACCAAAACTGGCAGGGTTGGATCAAATGGACGGACAACTCGATCACTGGCTATCTCTTGTTTTAATTTGATAAACGCAGCTTGGCAGGCGGCAGACCAACGGAACTTTTGATTTTTCCTTAACAACTGTCGTAACGGATGAGTAACACTTGAAAAATTTGGTAAAAAACGAGAGTAATAAGTGACAAGACCAAGAAAACGACGTAATCCTTGCAGATCTGTAGGGCGAGGCATTTCAGTAATAGCCTTTACTTTTGATGGAGATTTTGAAATTTTATTAAGTTGAATTTGATAACCTAGATGTTCTATTCTGGTTTGGAAAAATTTACACTTCGGTAGATTCAAATGAAGATCAAAAGCTCGCAAACGCTCTAAACAGAGATTTAAGTTTTGCTTGCATTCTCCTAAAGTTCTGCCATGAATAATGATGTCGTCAAAATAAGATTCACATTTTGGTAGACCACGTAGAATTTGTTCAAAAATTCTGTTAAATTCCGAAGGTGCTGGCTTGATACCGAAACTAAGTCTATTCATCCTGTAAGTGCCACGATGAGTCGAAATAGTTTGGATGACGCTACTCAGTTCATCAACTTTCAGATGAAGGTACGCTTTAAACAAATCCAGGGTACAAAAATATTTGGAGTTGCATAAGCTGTTCAAAACATCTTCGATTTTTTTGATTGGATAATTAGAGTTTACTAAGCACTCATTGACGCCGACCTTGTAGTCAACGCATAATCGAACTGAACCATCAGTTTTTGGGATGGCAACAAGAGGCGAACCCCAATCACTGGTTTCACATTTAGTAATTATCTCAGCAGCCTCTAAAGTGTCTAATTCTCTCTCAACTTTTTCACGTAGGGCATACGGAACTTCTCGTTCTCGGGTATACGATGGTTTCACTCCTTCTCTGAGCTGCAGTTTGACTTCAAATTTTGGAACACATCCCACTTTTGGGACAAACAAATCATGATATCTTCTTTCGATGTCGTTGAGGGTGTAGACAGTAAAAATTTCTGGAGTAGTATTTGATGGCTTACAAATTGGTTCTTGATCTAATTCATTCAAATTAACGTTCAAATGTCTTACCCAAATTCGTCCGAAGAGGGCATCAAGTCCATTTGGCACGATAAACAATTCTTCGATGGAGCTGGTTTCCTTGTATTTCACTTCTACTTGGATTGTTCCATAAGGCACAAAAACTTCTCCCGTGTAGGATCGGAAGACTACCTTAGTTGGATTCAACGGCTTCTTGATATTCAACTTCTTGAATTGTTGCATAGGCAATAGAGAGTGAGCTGAACCAGAGTCAACTTCGAAGCACTGTGAAACATTGTCGATAGAAACATTAATAAAATACTTTTCTGCATCTTTTCGAGAAATTTGATTAGAGACGCTCTTCACGCTGCCTTGATTGTTGGATGGATAAATATCAATGATTTTATTAATGCTGTAAGTAGGATAGCACTCGTCTACGGATTCATCATCGGACAAGTGAGAAACTCTAGATTGTCGCTTCGATAAAAGAGTTTTTACGCAAACTCTTTCTACATGACCAACTTTATGACATGCTTTACATTTGAATTTAGATGCGTCATTATAACAGTCAGATACACGGTGGTTATCTTTACCACATCTAAGGCACATGTTATTAATACCTAACTTCTCATAGTCAATTTTTGATTTACGACTACCATTATATCTTGAATTTGAGCTATTGAAGGATTTTGAGTTGGAGCGATTAAAAGAATTTGATCGATTGTGAGAAAAGGATTTTGATCTACTAGATTGCGAATTGGATTTGGATCGATTTCTACTTTGATGATTACGAAAAGAGACTTTGTTAATTTCTTCTTGAGCATGTGAAGTAGAGCTGGCAAAAGGTTGAGTTTTAGAAAGCTCGCGGCAGTCAGATTTTGATGCCTCCAAAGCCATTGCTTTTGAGACTATCTCATTAAAACTAAGAAGATTTGATTGTAGGAGCTGTTCTTTGATTGAATTATCTTTGATACCTCTGATAAATTGGGCTCTGAGTAAGAGATCAGCAGCTGAGACCTGCGAATCACACTGACATTTTACATTGAAGTCGCACTCCGCAACATCTCTGCGTAACGACGCCACAAAATCAGCAATATTTTCACCCTCTTTTTGATACTTGGAGAGGAAGTAATGCTGAGAAACTAATGCATTTTTCTTGGGAGCAAGATGTTTTTCTAACTCGTTCACAAGCTCATCATAACCTAAGCTACTCGGTTTATTAGGAGCGACTAATGCAGCTAGAATGTTGTAATTTGATGCGCCGATGGAATTTAAAAGCATTTGCGCTTTTTTGTCATCTTGAATTTCTTTCATCGACAAGTAATTTTCAAATCTTTGTTTGTAATAATTAAATTTCTCTTTGGATGGGTCAAAACTTTCAAAAGGAGGAACATGAGATACTTTGATAACCTGAGTTTCACCTTCCGCAGTTGGTTTTAGTTGATTTACCAATTCCTTGATGAGAGTTCGCTGGTTGGTTTGCATGACTTCCAAGAACTGTTTGAATTGATTAGGATCCATGATGTGGAGGATTTGATTGATTTGATAGTGTTAGATTTGATAAGTTGATGGAGATCTTCGCATGGAACTTTGGATTTAACAGGTTGATACGGGTACACGGTTACTTACGGTGCGCGCACGAAACCGAATTTTGATAACGAAACTTACGTAGGTTGATCATGGTAGGCACTTAACGATGATTGATCACGAATTGATGGTTGATTTGACTAGATTGAAAGAACTTGATCGACAATTTACCACGCCGGCATGTTGGACGATTGCACGACACGAACCGAATTTTCGCGAGTCACGTCCGCGACCGAATTATTCTCGCCGAAACGTTTTACCTCGTCGCCAATTTGTTACATCTTGATGAAGGATGTGGAATATTAATAAGGATAAATAATTATACTCGATGGATACAGGATAGGACAATTATATATTGATGATAAAACATGTTGAACTTATACGTATGACTTATGCGACTGGGAGCCTGATCGGGATTGAATGAAAAGCAAAGAGTGAGGTTAATAACAACCGATGTGCATCGATGATGCTGACATCGCTGACTATAGATACAACAGTTATACAACAGTGACCCTCCTGAACAGATAGAGGAAGTATTAAAATTGTGCTTCAAATAAAGCCTGACTCGGTGAAGTAACTTTATACTTAGACGGCTCAGGTTGAGGTTCATCAGTTTTAGTCATCAAGCAAGTGTTTTTCTTGAGAAATAAGAACCTTTCAAAATTATGAGGAACCTCCGCATTAGATGTTTTGACCCATTCGGATGTCTATGAATAGCACCTTTCGATACCTTCCTGCTTCAAACTGATTCATAATCACCTCAATTCAAAGCGGCCTTCGAAAGCAGAGCTTTACTCGATTGCGAGTGGCATCCGATCGCAAAGCGACGCGACGCGACGTTTCAAAGATATGAACGTGAGTGCTTACAGTGACATTCATTCACGAATTACAATTAACCAATCAAATTGATTCAACCCAAAATTGGTGAATGGGATCAAATCCCCTTAGAATTCCGACTTAAGTAATATGCGAATCTGTCATTTATATCACATTTTCATTAGAGTGTAGATTCATTGACGAACTAAATTATATAGTACTGCATTATGGGTTAGCATCATTGCTCACGCGTGCACTCTTTGCGGATTAAAAAAACTGAGGATTGTGTTGAATAAACCACTTAACTATGAACCCCTCAACGGAAAAAGAGCACATGTGACTTTTTTGTCAATTTTGAGTTATTGATGGTGCACATTGGTCTCTAGATAGCGCTACAGTCATTTTAAAGAATCCAACGATGTTATACCAATAAAGGGGTTTGCTACATATTTCAAGTCCTATCCTAAAGTGATGCAGCATGAACGATTTGTTTCTGGTATGTTTCCCTCGTTTTTTCAGCCTCAAATTAACAATTGTTATTAATTCAGTGGAAATGGGGCTCTTGCAAACTTTTGCTGTAGGGGATTGAAGAGATGATTCTTGTATAAAAACCTGTAAAAATGACGATGAGTACACTGAAAAATCGCGGAATTCACTCTCAGAAACGGGCTTAAAGGCGGAAAGACGCAGGTATCATGGGAGATTCCTATCTAAATTGAGACATATCTCTGTGTTTCCGTAGAGAAAGTGACATAATAGACAGGAATCTTCCAAGATATCTGCGTTGGGCCGCCATTACAAACTTACCGTTATAGCAGTTATGTGGGTTTATTACTGGATTTTAGACTTTCTCGGTGTGATTTTTGTGATTTTCTCTGGTTTCTGCATCACATTGAACCATTCATTTTCTCACAGCAAACGTTTGCAAGAGCCCCACTGTAGGTTTCAATTGAAAGTGCAAGTGTTTTAAAGTGGTTTTTTGGATCCAGACTCCTAACAGCACTATTCAGGATTCTGGTGAGCAAATTTTGCTTGTTTCTGTAATGTGTACGTGTCGCAGTTTATTTATCGAGCGAACGCTTCCATACCACTGCTAGATCTATTTTTGTGTCCAGATATCCACCCCCAAACACACTCACTTCCGTTTAATACCAATATTTCAAATGGATCTGTCATATTTTTTTTTTTTTTTTTTTTTTTAATTTCTGAAGGTAAAAAAAGCGAATTCTTGCGATTGGGTATTCACTTTTTTGAACAGAATCGTTGCCAACCTTTCATGAGAAAAACGAGTAACACTACATTCGACTCATTTGAGGAAACGCAATTGTTTTCTTTAGGTGTTTTTGGGGCATCGATGGCATCAATTCGATTTTGAATTCGCCTCCGGTCTCACAGCCATTGCTGTGAGCAAATGAACAGTCCAATCTGATGTAAAGATCAGCGAAAATCACGAAAATCACTCTGAGAAAGTCTAAAATTCAGTAATGAACTCACATAACTGCCGTAACGGCAAGTTTGTAACGGTGGCTCAACGCAGGTATCATGGGAGATTCCTGTCTATTATGTCACTTACTCTACGGAAACACAGAAATGTGTCTCAGTTTAGATAGGAATCTTCCATGGTACTTGCGTCTCTCCGCCATTAAGCCCGATTCTGAGAGTGAGTTTTGTGATTTATTAGTGTACTCATCGTCATTTTCACAGTTTTTTGTGAAAGAATCAACTCTTCAATCCCCAATAGCAAAAGTTTGCATGATTCCCATTCACGACAACTTCGTTAATTTTTGATCTACGGTTGAGCTACATTTTGGCCAATTTTACTCACATCAACTTCCTCTATATCCAATGCACTAAAGCATCGTTTTTTTGTTTCTAGTAAGATGAAGTGTTTATTCTCCCTTCAACCATCACAATAATTTATTTCTAACTTCTATGTTTGCATCCAGACAAATTGAGGCGTAATATTTTTAACTGTCCTGCTTTCTAAGATATATATGTATAGAACTATAAAATATTGATTTATTTGTTTGCAGTGAGCATTCAATCGTAAATGAATTCTAAATCATGACACACATTCCCACCGGATGAAAGGAATTCAGGCATAGCACATTTTATCAAGAAAACGCGATTAAAAGCATGTTGAGTACACGTATAAAAAGTAAAGGCCAGGTCCGGTGTACGCTTCAATGGACATATTTTACAATGTCCGTCGCTTCGCCTGTTTTAAGCGCGGTCAACCTCAAATATCCATTTCCCTCAGTGGAGTAGGTTTTCCCATGACAGTCATAATCCTGTAATGAAACTGATTCGATTATCAGTTCATTTTACCGCAGATTCCGCCTCGAATTTTATCACCGCTCGCCCCCCAATCTCACAGGGTGAGTACTGAGTAATACGCGACACAAAGCTCCCTTAAACTCTTGGCCTCCTATACTGACGCCAACTCAACGTTATGATGAAACTTTACTTCTTTGTTGTTCCTATAGAGCAATGGTTTCTTGAGAACAATAGATCAGAGTCTTTTTCAAAAATGGAACTACGCAAAATATATTTATTTACAATATTGCTCTGTTTTAGAAAACAGATAAGTAAGTTTGTAAAGAAAAAACACACGAAAAAAGACACTATACTTACACAACCGCGGCCCCATAGCCAACTCACATTGAGTAACTATATACAGTTTGTTTCCTTTCAACAACCGCTGTATGATTATGCAACTGGAATTATCCAGTAGCGTAGCGAGCAAATAGGCAACGTTGTAGTTCATTTAAACCTAAGTAAAATATCGAAGTATTGGGTGTTCGGCGAGCACCCTCGCATTCGGCCTTTACATTTTACACCAGTACAAGAGTTGAAGCCAGTACATTTTATGAAATTTCAGGATTATAGGACAATTCGTCCAATAGCAAAATTTGTCCAATTTAATTTAGTCCAAAAAAATTGGTCCAATAAAAAAATTGGTCCAAACAAGAGTAGGTCCAATAGGATGCATTTTTTTTTTTTTCAAATGCAGGAGAACAAATAACCTGACTTTCCTTGGTAACCAAGTTTAGATGAGGTAGAAAGAAAATATAGCATCAGCTGACTTTGAGAAGCGATGAAAAATTTGTGTGGAACAAAAATTAACCTTCGTTAAACTTTGTCCGGGACAGACTGTTTGAAATTTTTAGTTCAATGGTGGAAATTTAAATGTAAAAGTTTTAAATTTTAGTTGTATATTTATTTTAAATGATAATAAAATTGTGAATATGGCAGCAACATTCATTCGTTCTGAGAAAGGGAAAAATATTCCCGTGGAATTTTGTGACTCATAAGCTACTTATAAAGGAAAATTAATTGGTCCAAATTATGGACCAATAAATTGGATCAAAATGGTTTTGGACATAGAAATTAATTGGACAAATTTAAATTGGACATATTTTTTAGTTGGACAAATTCAGGTTGGACGAATGTAATTGGACGAATTGTCGTGAAACCAATTTCAGAGCTATATGCCTGGCCCCCAGCTTTCCTTTCTATTCAAAAGTGTCTAATATTTATAGGCCCAATCAAACACCAAAAGGAATCCACTCTTTATATTGGTTCACGTATGGAGCCATATAGCGCCATCTACACGTCAACATCCAGAGGCGCAACGAGGAATTCTCTATCTCTCTCTATTCTCCATTTGTAACACTTGTGTTGGAAAAGGATACAGCCAAGGCGATAAAATCCCCTCTTTCTACCTTTTTCTTACTTATCAAATCTAAGGAAACATGATAGACATGGAAGATATCCAGGTTACGCCATTCCATCACCCTGTGGTGTAAATCCTAGGTCTCTGAGTAAAATTCAAAATGCATGCACGTACAGCCAAATCAATGGTACGTGTTGCGTGCAATTTGGCAACATTGTACTGTGTCCATTTAAACCCATGTAAAAGGTTGAGTGCGAGTTTACCGAACACCCATAGTTCGATCTTCTTCATGAATTTAAATGGACAAACTGCAACGTTGCCAAATTGCACGCTACTGAGCCAGACTTGGAAAAAACAAGTGGTGTGAACGTAATGGGACAAATCATAGGGCAAAAAATGCTATGGACAAAACATCGTATTGGCAATGCAGGAAGAGAGGAGTCAAAAATCAAACTTGACTAAAACAAAGAAGATCAAAAGTCAAGAAAAATTGTCATTGGACCAAAAAATAACAGACCAAAAAAAAAACAAAAACAAAACAAAACTGGACTTGAAGTCTTGTAACCCTATACTTTCAACGGTATAGGTTCGGAATCTATTTTAGGAGACAGCGATTATATTGAGATCAAGCTAAAATTCTCTAATAAAGGAAGTTGTCAAAGACTTTTGATTCACCCTGTATGTTTACAGTCTCGTTTGGCCGACTATTTTTTATGCTTTCTATGAGTTTCACGTATTTATTTATTCGACGTTAAAATAGCATCACACATCACACATCTGTCCACTTTTTGAATATTTTATTCGCAGTTAGTTCGCAGAAATTCTGTGTTTGGACAGTGCAATACGGTCTCTGGATCAGCTCGATATAGAGGGCAATTACGACCTCTTCCCCCTCCACGACTTGACGTTCGTGGTATTTTCAATATTGCATCAAACAGATAGGGAAAACTAACAGTATTGAATACAGAATCAGTCTCATCCATGAGCCATTTCCGCGTGCGGTTCGGCTTTAAATACCAGGAAGTAAAAAAAAAACAAGTTGGAACTTGCAACACTGGAACAGTGTTAGCAAAGAGAGCATGAGTGTCGGCCGTAAATCATTGTAAGTGTGGAGTTCCATATTGATAGTACAAAACTGCGACAAATTCAATCGCAACGCTGCATTTGTGTTTGTATAACAGTGATCGCTGTAAAAATAACTTGATAGGTCAAAGTGGGAATGAAAATTTACTTATAGCGTGTTGAAACAGTTGTTCACGAGGCGAGGTGAATACTGTGGTTTTGAAAATCGATTTCGATAGTGATAGTTCCTTTAAAATCGGATGACGCAATACCAATCCTAACAAGCCGCAAAGTCTAGTTTAGTTATTTGGGACTTTTTTAGATTTCTCTCGCCTGAACCAAAGTCATCAGGAAGGAAATTCTTAATACCAATCCTAGCAAGCCGGAAAGTCTAGTCTAGTTATTTGGGACTTCTATAGAATTTTCCTCGCTTGAACCAAAGTCATCACGATGGAAATTCTTCGTCTTTATGGTTTCAGCTCTTTTTGTCTCAGATTAAAAAATGAATGTTAATATTGATCAAATGTCATCCAACACTCATCAAGGCCCTTAAGGAACGTAATATGAACTTGAAAAAAGCTCATTCGATTTTTAAGGGAGCTTAAACGGTCCATGAGAGACGAAATTCGCGGATACAGAGTATCCACAGCTTATTTCAATGTTCGATCTGACAAGACCGTGCGCCTTTGAAAAATCGATATCTCGATAGTGAATCGATGTATTGCAATTCGGTTTGCACCGATCGAAAGCGCTTGCTTGTGACTGACAACCTCGAAAATTTCAGATCCATCCGAGTTTATTTAATGACCTTACAGGACCTCTCGCGGCCGCAGTTAGACATTTCTTGTCAGAGTTACGCTGAAACGGGGAGTAGTTCCCCCCCTAAGATGATATTTTTTGGCTCGAAACTGCATTGGGCCCTCTCGGGACATCATTGGGACCCGAAAAAAAGCGGAACCGATATAATACGGCACACGACTGGTTCGTGAGAGACGAAATTCGCCTTTTTCCAGCCTCCAGCGCCCCTCTAAGGTCGATCTGACAAGACCGCGCGCCTTTGAAAAATCGATATCTCGAGAACGAATCGATGGATTGCGCACTGCGGTTTGGATTGGGCGGTAGCTTCAGCTTTTAGATAATTCTTGAAAAAAATTCAGATCCATCCAAGTTTTAAACGGATCTTATGGGACCTCCCGCGGCCGCAGTGAGACATTGTACGTGAGACTTACGCTGGAGTTGGGGCCACGCCCCCCCCCCCCCCCCGATATAGACTTTATCGGTCCGACATTTGTCAGGGCCCTTAATGAACTTCATGTGAACTCAAAAAACTCACATATGACTTCTCACGGCGCATGCTAGGTCCATGAGAGTCGAAATTCGCGGATTTTAGAGAATCTTAGATTTCTGACCCTATACCGCGCGCCTTTGAAAAATCGATATCTCGAGAGTAAATCGATGTATCGCAATCCGGTTTGGACCGATCAAAAGAGTAAGCTTACCGGTACTCGCCGTTAAAATTTTGGATCCATCTGATTTCATTTTGAGACCTTACTTGAGTTACTTGGACCCCAGTTGGAATTATTTTTTCGGAGTTACGCTGGCAAGGGGGTCGCTCCCTCTCTTGGAAAACTGTGGAGGGGGCCCTTTGCTGGGGCATACATTCTATTTTTCACTTTTTTTTTTTTTTTTTTTTTTTTTTTTAACATGCAGTAAGTACTGCATGTTTTTGTTATGGTTTTGTATCGATTTTGGCCATAAACTTCCTGCATAAAAATCGACAATTTTCGGCTTGGTCGCAAACGTGCGTTGTCAGATTTCCGCGCGTAATGATCGCGTACTGCTTTTCGGTGGATTCCTTTCGTTCGATATATTGCGGAGCGGCAACGCGAAAAGTCTCCCTATCCTTTAAGCAGTCACTAAACGAATCGCGCGCCATATCGAATCCGCGATATTCTTCGGTCCGCCGCACAATGGATAGAAATCAAATCTTTGGCGGTCCAAATTCGATCCTTTCAAAGTTGGAAAATTAGTATTTTAGCTGGGTACTATAGTTGATTTTAAGGGGTTTATTTGGCTCCGTTTTTTATTCCTAGCTTGTCCCATTCTTATCGGAGAATATCATTTGATGGATCGACAATTCTTGTGATATCTCATGTCTTTGTATTTTTGACCACTTAGGACTCGATTTGGATCCATAGTGCGCCGTTTGAAATGTTCGAATTATGTTTGAGTTAGGTTTTGACCCTAAGTTTTTCATAAGGATTTGTCTTCGTTATGAATAAATTTGGTAGTTTCATTATTTTGTCTGTGATTACCAACGAGCTATATCTAGTTCGGAGGCTTTGGTAAACATGCGTAATTTGCCTCGGAGATTTTAAGGTTAGAGATTTGTGTTGTGAAAACAAACCGAAGTTCCCTCCGCAATGTATTTTCGCGTGTTTTCGAAGTCTATCAGAGACTTTAAAATCTGAATTTCTGTATGAACTATGCGTGTTTTCTGTCAATCAAAGCCTTAATTTCAGTTTCTACCAATTGGAACACTCAAGTTCTCCATAGCTTTTATGTAATTTGCCAGATTCTACAGTGCGTGTTATTGCCTCGTAATGCCGTAACTCATTGCCTTTCTTGGCATTTTGACGTGTGAAAGTGGTATGTTTGTGGTGATTTATTCAAAAATTTTGTAATTTGACCTCTCTCAGCAAACTCTCTCTTCCTGAGACAGATTTTCTCATGTCCATCTCATAAGTCGAGTGATCTGAAGTAGATAACTTCGTTAACCCATGAGCGTGCTCCTTGATCCTTCTGAAATGTTTGTGCAGTGGTCTAGAGAGAAAATTTACCAGAATTGTCTTGAAGTCATGTGCTCCATTACCTATTCTCAAGTTTCCATGTCTCGAGACAACTTCATCAGGAACTCCGTCAGGAGCCTTTAGGTACTACCTTCCAGGCTGATTATGTATTGAATAATAGTTTTCACGATTTGAAAGCAAGCTTCATGCTACATCCACTTTAATTTCTCTCCAGCACCATCAAGCTGTAAAATCGTTTGCTTCCTGTCCCACACAGGATTTTTATACTTTTAAGACAAGGAAATGTCTGAACATCACTGTGTGCCGAGGGTGTTTGGTTTTTTTCGGCACTCATCAGAGACCTTATTATTCGACGTTCAGAAAACGTCAGAGCGTACTCAGCGTAGCCAATGCATATTTTTCTTTTTTCAAGAGAGCTTGACTATTTTGACTTTCCAAGCATTTCAAAAATTACTGAATTAATCCTGAGTTGATGTCTAATTTGTAAGGTGATAATAAGCGTTTTATTTTTGTTCAAGACTTAACTTGCCAGTTTCACTCAAGTCATCATTCTGTCCATGTGAAAGAGTGCTCTGATGAGTGTTCTCTCAAAGAAGCCTTTGTGATCCTGATGCTTACTGAAGTGTTGCCCCTTTCAGTTTTCCCAGTGTTTATTCCAGAGATAAATCTGGTTTATTTGTTAAAGAGCATTTGTAAAATTTTAACTGTCTCCAACTATCAGCACTTATCGGCTACAGTTTGATTCTAGAAAGCCCTCCATGACCATCTTTGATATCAGCACTCTTCTTCTGTCCAAACGTGTAAGTGCAGTGTAAGTCCTTTTACCTATTTCTGCATGATGTAATTTCTTGGCAGCTGATTATGAACAATCGAGTCAACTTCTACAAATCGAAGCTATTGGACTAAGTCTATTCCAATCATTTGAGTCAGTTGCTGTGCTGGTAATTTCCACTTTTGAGCATGAATTCTTAAATAAATTCTGAAAATGTCACAATGAGCGCAGATGCTTCATGATTTCTTCCATGATGGAAGTATAAAGGTGGAGGGGAGGCATTCGTACCCCACCTACGTCACAGCTTAATCTCCTCAATCAATGCGCTGTTCTTCATGTAAGAATCAGCATTCACGCTCGGATTTCAACTTTAACATTGTTCAAACCGTAAGTTATCATAATTTAGATATGAATGTACCACAGCAGAAGCATTTTGAGTATCAGGTTCTAGCAAGTGGTGGTGCCTGCTTCTGCATTGCATCAAAGTGCATCCTTGAGGGTTTTTACGATACGCAGAGAGCCGTGAAAAAAGTTGGGATGACACAGATGACAGAAACTTCGGCGATATGTGCTGTCTTGCTCAACGGTGGTCATAGACAGGCGTGACACCTAGCAGCGGAAGTCTGAACTACCAAGTGCCATTGAGTTACCCTATAAATTATGTTTTCAGCGTGCTCGTCACCTCAGCCACGTGGTGCAAGTGATAAAGTCCTAAGCAACTCGACTAGTTTTACTATTGAAGTCGGGGGTTCGAATCTCGCACACTTCGTCTAATTTTGACAATCTTCAGAATTTTACTTACAATTAGGAATGATTTAGTGAGATTTTTTTAGGGAAGACCAAAAAAAAAACCGCAAATTCTCAAATAGTCATGGAATTATTTTCCTTTCTAATATGTGTTAGGAAAATTTACAAACGATCGCTATCACCACTGAAATAATGGAATTCACACACATGAAAATTTGGATTTTTTTTTTTTTTTATAATTTATAATTTTCGTTGTGATTTTAATCTCATTTCATATTTTTGAAAGCTTTACTTCATTATTATTTCTTTGCTGTTAATTTATGTTTCAGTGAACCTGCCACTCGAGCTAGCTCGTGGCAGGGGAAACTTTCCTTTCTTTACTTTTTTTGTTAAATTGGTTTCAAATAAATAAATTCAAATTCAAATATATGTAGGTACTTCGTAACAGTAAGTACATTTTCATCCATGATTGACAGCAGCAGCTAGATGTAAAATAACACAAAATAATCATGGTATTTTAGTTAGAGTATACTTAATTTAAGACAAGCATACTATTTCAGTACTTAATCCGGAGTCAGAAGGAACGTAAATAATAATAAAACGAAGGCACCGTTGAAAACCCCCACTTAGCAAAATGCGGTTTTCGTCGAGTTCTGTCATCACTGTCATCCCAAAAATCTCACGGCTCTTTTGGCATCAGCAGGACTGCGAACTTGCAGCAGCGGTTTACGGTGTTTTTGTCATCCCTAAAAATCTCACGGCTCTCTGCAGAGGAGTCTGCCTATCCTTGAGCTGGTGATTATCAATTAGTCAAAAGTCAAATTAGTCGAGTGAGATGGATGCTCTCAGATCGAACTCAGCGCACTATTTCAGTCAACACCATTTAACCTTAAATGAATGCATCACACAACTTGGTGTTGGTGTTAACATTTAAATAGTTCTGCTCTCCATGACTTGTCATGCAAGCATAGGTACAATTGGTCTGAAATATTGGCAAGGATATTCGTCATGAAGCAGCTTTTATCGAATGGCCACGTCTCAGTTAAAACTGAACAAATCTTGATGCATCAGCGCTTTATGTGATTTCCGCGGCATTTAAGTAAGAATTATTGATCACAAGTGGAAATTAACGATTGTGCATTTGGCCCAAAATGCGAAATCAATTGGATAGGGCTAAGTTTATTCGACTCTACCTAATTCTTTTAGATTCAATTTAAGGAGTCCATTTAATTCATCCAAGTCCAATTGATTGTTTGTGATCTGTTTCCAAGTCAGAGAAAAATAAGGACTTACAAGTTTTGACAGAGGAAGAGTGGTGACATCACAGATGATCGTAAGAGCTTTCTAGAATCAAACTGAAGCAGGTAAAGGCAAACTTTTTGAGACAGTTTAAATTTTGGAACAACTCTTGTATGGACAAACAGTGGAAAAACATAAAACTTTACAGTTTGGGAGCTCAAGAGGCAATACTTAAGTGATTGGAGGGGAAATGTCTTAAAGGTACCTTCTTTTTAAAATGGTGGGACTCTGGTCAGACAAGGCAGTAAACGAATGGTTCTTAACAGCGTCAAGGCTTTTAATAAGGTCACACTTACAATTAGTCCATAATTACACCTGAACGCTATGAAGGACTAAATTCTAGGATTAAAGACATTTTTGATGCATTTCTGTTTAAAATTCATTACAGAATTTGGTTTGCTCATGGTTTGTTTTTATTGTTTATGAACAAAAGTAAACATACGGCTTTACTTTTTCCAAAAAACATTGACTTTCAAACGTTTCATCTCTGCGCTAATCATTCATCAAAACTCCACATTTTGGTGTTTTTCGGACATTTCCCTGTCTTAAAAGGTACCTACTTCCCACACAGTATACACTTTCAACGCTATTAGAAATTCATTTTACACCTACAGTGTTGTTTTCACGCTACAGGATTATCAGAAGGTTCAAGGATTACTTACTAGTCTTTGAAGTGAATCACCCAATTTTTCTGAATGACTTGCTCGGTTTTTACTTTGTTTATGACCATTTTTAAAATATAATGGTGCGACGAGAAGTACCATATAGCTATTAAGTAATTGACAATCTTTAATTGGTGAGTGGCAGCAGGTATTTTCAAATCTTCAAATGTTTTAAAAGCCAATCCAGCTACCTATAATTTGAGTTTAGAAAAGCTTGTTATCCGCCATATTTACACCCCCCCCCCCCCCATTGCTGTCCGAAATGATCCAGCTTTGATGCTTTAAGGTAAGATTAAAACCAGTCTGTTTCATTACTTTCATCCATTAAATCCTAAAGATTTTATTTATGACCATGCCAACAGCACCTTTCAACAAGGCGAGGATTACAATCGTAGGTGAGGAGCGATAAATGGCAATCACCAATAATTAAATCAGCCACAACCGCCTATAAGTGCGCAGAATTAAAGTATTTAAGTAATTGAATCGTAACTAAATAAGTGCAAGCTACAAAATATTAGGAATATACAAAATGCAACTAAACTCCGGGCGCAAACTTCTACTGTGAATATTGGAGCCCGAAATAAAACATGTTTCCCCTATGAATATGGGTAGAAAAATGCCCCCCTCTTGAACTGCGATTCCTCCATGTTTTACAAAAATTTGATTTATCAGTAATAGCCACAGTTACAAATCAAAAAGACTTGAAACTTGGTGATCTGAAGTATTTTTACATAAAGTATCCATTTATAAACTTGAAAAATTCAGAAATTAAGTCTGATTATACGTTTCAAGCTACCTTTTACTATTAAAAGCACAAATTTCATGATACAGGTTTACCATTTGAAAAAAATGTCTAAGTCCAATGGGAGAAACGCTTAAAAATATTTTGAGCTTCTCGCATTTATTCAGTTACTTAGACATGATATATAAAAGAATAATTGCTGCGCAACGATGTAAAAGTCAACGTTCTTACTGTGGAAAATGGCTCTAAATAACAGAATGTGGGAAGTTGTGTTCTCACTGCCACTCACTATCGTAAAAGCACTGACTTTATCTGGCTTCAAACACATCACACCGAAAAAATGCAAGAAACCAACAGTCTTTCTAAGAGTATTTCCCATCTGAGCGTAGTAATTATTTTTCAAATATTTTGTTCGAAACATAAAATTTGTAATCTTAAAAGTACAAGATTAGTAGAAAAAACAGTCGAACATACTAACAGCGCATATAAGCTTTTGCAGATCATTGCCAAGTTTTTTTTTTTTTTTTTGTGATTTCTTCATTCCATTTTCTTATTTTCTTTCTATCGATTTCTTTTTTTCCTTTCTTTCTTCCTTTCTTCCTTTCTCCATTTCTTCCTTCCTCTCTTCCTTCCTTTAGAAAAATACCCTACTCGCCGCAGCGCGGCGTCGGCTCGACCCCTGTGGTTGTAATTGATTGTATGAATATGGAGGAGCATCAATGAGGAAACTTAGACTTGGTCGCTCTGATATCAGATGATTTGCAAGTTGAATCAGAGCTACCATGGCTTTTGGTTGTATGCGGCTATTCAGACGAAAGTGTTTACAGGAGAAGTATCAAATATTTTGAAGGAGCTTCATACGAAAAATAGAAAATGTGATCAGGAGAAGTATCAAATTATTTGAAGGAGCTCTGAAGCCACCTAATCGAGGAAACTTAAGACTTGGTCGCTCTGATATCACATGATTTGTAGGTTGAATCAGAACGACACGTCCATCGGGTATAGGGAAATAAATATAGGAAGATATTTGAAAGAACAGTTTTTACGAGCAAGTTTTCATGAAGAAGTGTTTGGGGCAGGTGAAGTAAAATGGAGCTGGTTTGGGGGAAAGGTTTTGGATCTTGGCGGCAATCACTTGAGGTTTGGCTGAAAGTTTTGGTGAAATAATTTGAGACATGAAATTAATAGGAATTAAAAAAGAAAATGAACAAAAGCACTAGCTCTCAGAAGTTTCACATAGGAAATAAATTCTCACTCCACCACTCTCACTTACTCTGCATACCCATTAAAATTATACAGAACATAATGCAGCGATGATAACTATAGATAAGAGGAACCAGCACAGAGTTTTAAGAGAAAAACCAAATGAAAGAGAACGATTTCAACATGTTAGCTGAACCTTCAATATAGACACTCACAAATGACGAAATAAGAGACAGTGGCCTAGAGTTCAAGATGAGAGGAACCATACCACCAGGCATTTTTCTCGAGAACGGCTGATCGAAATGTTTTGAATCAAAAAAATCGGTTACGGAATGGACACAAAAATTTTCATTTTTGATATTTTCAAAAGCCCTCATCAGCTCCTCGTTCATATTAGGAGAACCTCACACACTTTTATCAAGTTTTTTGCAAAAAAGCATCTTCTAAAAGTACGAAAAAAGTTCATATCCTCATAGCAGAGGCAATTGCCAACATTTTTGCTCCCATAGACATTTACCAAAACACCCAGATTTTTTTTAGCTATAGGGACTTGGGAGATTTTTGATTCAACCCTTTTGCTTATCCAGTTGAGAATTTCTCACAAATCTTGACAGATTCTGAAAAAATATATCGAAACCTTCTGATCGATGTGCAACATGTTACCTTGAGGAGAAAAAATAAGGTGTATTTTGTCAAATCAAAATGTTGGGACTTCCATGGCAGAATCGGATCGATTCCATGGTCTGAGACATAGACTGCCCAAAATTTTAATTTAACGAAATACACCTAATTTTTTCACTTTAAGGTACCAAACTAGTGGCACATCAATCAAAATGGTTCCATCCATTTGATCAGAATCTGTTATGTATTTGAAGAATTCTCAACAGGGTGGCCACAAAAGCCAATTCAAATTTTTTCCAAAAATCCGCCGTACCTAACTCAAAAATTGAGGTTTCTTGGTAAATGTCCATGAGAGCAAAAATGTTGGAAATTGCCTCAACTTCAAGGACACGAGCTTTTCTCATAACTTGAAAAGAGCTTTTTTGAAAAAAAAAAAACTTGAGATAGATGTGATTGAGCCTCCCCCCTCAAATATACCGCAAAGGGCTAAGTATTGGAAGCTATCGATAATATGATAAATGACAAATTTAGGGTCGATTCCCTATCCGACTTCCATGTTTCAAAACATTTCAATCAGCCATTCTCAAGAAAAATGCCTGGTACAGGTGCTCTGGATCACCATGTACAGTAATACCTCGTTATCCGCGGGGGTTACGTTCCGCGAAAACCTCGCGGATACCGAAACCGCGGATATGGAGGCATTAGTCTTATGGGAATATAGGGGTTAGGGACCAACGGCTGAAAAACGGTCACAAAAAGGAGGTAAAAAAGGGAAAAAATGGAAGAAAGGGAACAGTTTGTGCATAGGTACCTACATAGACTATTAAGAGGACTTTTTTTTTGAAGAATGTCTCGAGCGTCGGCTGCTTTAGTTGACGTTGCAGGTCCCGTTGAACTTCGCGGTATGGTGACGGTAGAACGGTAAGATCGCGTTGAAAGTTTAAGGCCCTATCCATATGCGGATCTATCCTCAGGGCCTCCTCGGCAAGATCTATGGCATGCCTATTCGAAAATTGAAGGTTAAGAAAAGTGAATGTTGAATAAAATGTTGCCTTGGAAACCGTTAAAAATACAAGTTTCATCGTTTGAAATTTTTTTCCGGCCTCTCAATCGCGGATAACCGAGGTAAAGGGTCGCGGATAACGAGCATGGGTCTCAAAAAACCAATCGCGGATAACCGAAACCGCGGATACGGAGGTCGCGGATAACGAGGTATCACTGTATACAGGGTGTCAATTAAAAAAGGAGCCAGGCCGAATATCTCGAGAACGGCTCCGGATTCCGAAAAACGCTGAAACACGTGTTAAATTATTTTGAGCAGGACATCTTATTAGGGGGTCGCCGATTTGGGGGTTCTCTCTGGGGGGTCCCCAAGGGGGCTACCATCTCCCTAAATCCAATACTTCAATGGGGCCCCCAATTTTTTTTTATTTAATAATCAAAAATAAGGTAAAATTCTAAGACTTTTGGTACAAGTAAAACGTCGACATCGTTTTCCGTTTTCGATTATATCGAAGGTCCAAGTTCGCTTTGGGCCCATTTTCAAGTAGCATTACTTACTCCTCTTTGAAGAGTCGGAATTCACAAATCAAGGACACAAAAATACTTTGAAAAGCAAGCCCTTTTCAGAAAAAAATTCAATTGTAACAAACATTTAGTCAAATTTTGGTTTTGAAGCTCAAAAAACTTTTAGACATTTTTGGGCCCCAAGGAGGGCCATCTGAGAAATTCCGAGTTACGACCTCTATTGAGTGATACATCAATCGAAAAGACGTAACAAACTGAGCATTTCGGCGCAAACTGGAGGTGGATATCGTTTTTACATTTGAAATATCGAATGTCAATTTACAGATTGCGATATCTCGATTGTGAAAAACGATATCGAACTCCGGTTTGCACCGAAATGCTCAGTTTGTTACGCCTTTTCTATTAATGTATCAATCTATAGGGGTCGTACCTCGGAATTTTTCAGATGGCCCTCCTTGGAGGCCAAAAACGTCTAAAAGTTTTGGGAGCTTCAAAACCAAAATTTGACTAAATGTTTTTTATAATTAATTTTTTTTCTGAAAAGGGCTTACTTATTAGAGTATTTTGTGTCATTGATTTTTAAATTCCGACTCTTCAAAGAGGAGTAATGATTTTTTGAAAATTAGTCCAAATCGAACTTTGACCTTCGATGTATCAAAAACGAAAAACGATATTGAACTTCGATTCGCACAAAAAGTCTGATAATTTCACCCTCTTTTCGATTAATAAATAAAATATGGGGGTCCCCGTTTGAAGTATTGAATTTAGGGACGTGGTATCCGCCCTGCGGGCCCCCCAGAGGTGGCCGCGAAATCGGAAACCCCCCATAAAGATGTCCCCCTCAAGCTAATTGAACACGTGTTTCAGTGTATTTCAAAATCCGGAGCCGTTCTCGAAATATTTGGTCTAGCTCCTTTTTTAATTGACACCCCAGATAACAATATCAGGCTTGCCGATCTGGCTTAAAATGGGCTTTTGTAAGACGTCTTTTCATTCCGTCTTAAAGACGTCTTAAATCTGTCTTATGGTCGTGGATCCAAAGACGTCTTATAAGCTTGTCTTAAATCCGTCTTAAATGCGTCTTTAAGTCGATTTTAGAAGACACATTGTATTCCGTCTTAAATCCGTCTTCCAAATCGGGTTTTAAGACGTCTTTCGATCCAGTCTTACAAGGCGTCTTTAATCCGTCTTAAATCTGTCTTCAAAGACGTTTTCCAAGACGACTTGAATACCGTCTTCCAAAGTGGTTTTTAAGACGTCTTTCAATCCAGACTTATGAAGCGTCTTTAATCCGTCTTAAAGCCGTCTTCAGCCAAGATATAGCTAGAAGATTGACTCCAACGTTTTCAAGTCCTTAAATATTGATAATTTGCAAAAATCACGAGTTTTTTTTTAAAAATTTCGAAAATTACGAAAATGTCCACAGTTCGAAAATTTGAAAATTACCAATATTTTCATAAATTTTGAAAATTACGAAAATTTTCATTAAGTTTGAAAATTACCAAGATTTGCTCAAATTTTGAAAATTACGAAATTTTCACAAATTTTGAAAATGTTAACTATTTTCAAGCAAGCTTGGAAAGCTAGGCTTCCTCGAGACGTAACCTATAGAGCATTGTGACCGACGCCTTTTATATGTCTTTTAAGACGGATTCGTAAGACGGTTTTCAAAGTTGTCTTATAAGACGTCTTTAAGACGGATTCGTAAGACGTTTTCAAAGTTGTCTTAAAAACGTCTTTAAGACGGATTCGTAAGACGGTTTTTGAAGCTGTCTTAAAAACGTCTTAAAGACGGATTCGTAAGACGTCTTCAAAGACGTGTTTGGGCGGAACTAGAGACGTCTTTAAGACGGATTTAAGACAACTTTACTTGTCTTATAAGACGTCTTTAAGACGGATTGAAGACGGTTTTTGCTAACTGGGACCCTATATGCTATGAAACTTAATGAAAAGCGGCATTACAAGAATAACAACGCAGTCAAAGCAGCTCACACTGATTGACTGCATGTTATCTTTGTATCGCTAGACTGCGATACAAAATCTGCTGGCTGCTTGTTTTTTTTTTTTTTTTTTTTTTTTTTTAATTTTATATTTGTGTCTAATCTAAGTTGGGGGAGGAGGAGGAGAGTACCTGCAAGTCAACCGGCAATTTACTTCTGATAGTGGCTGCGGGTCGAGGGTGCGGATTGCGGACTTTTAACTTGTTGTGGGGTTTACAGGGTGGCCGTGTCTAAACTTATGAGAAAAGAAGGCAACCACAGACCGGAAGAACGTTCAATTTCTGGTTCAGAGACCATGGAAAAAGACATGGGCACCCGCAAAACAATTGCCCGGAGGGGCAACTTTTTGAATGTCAATGGAAGGTCTAGGGGACTTCACTTAGAGACGGGCAAGTCTAGAGAACCCCCCCCCCCCCACTTCCGCCCAAAATAGAAAATAAATCAATTATCCTTCCAAATGGTAGAAATTGTAAGTGATTGTAGCATGTAGTTGTATCAAAAGTAATTCTATTTTTGAAGTGTTTGATATTATGAATAAAGTGACAGCATCAGATGATAGAAATAGTAAAAAGCTAAGTACAACTATTCCTTCTTTATTTTCATTGTCCTGATGAATTCTAAGAGTTAACCTATTTAAATTAACAAAACCAAACTCTTGCCTATACATTCTCTAATCATGTAATTATCGACCAGAGGATTCTGAATTTTCAAGGAAGTTCGCAAAATTCTCGTTGCCAACGGTAGTTGCCAATGTAGACACGTTCATACTAGTAGATTTTAAAACTTCTTTCGGCGAGGGAGATGACGGGTGGGAAGGATGATGTCGTCTGAATCAGGAGGGGGTGGGGTAAAAATCAGGGGGAGGTCTAGATCTGGGGGGGGAGAGGAATCCTGAAACTGGGGGGCGAGCTGTATAGTGGCAAGGGGTGGTTGGGCACCACTGCTTGGGGGGGGCTACTTCCCGCCCTGCCCCCCCCCCTAAATTACGCCCCCTATTAAAATTGTAAAGTAAACTAAGAATAAAGTTTGTTAACTCTTACTCCTTTCGTTATTATTTGATCTTCGAATGTTCCGATTCTTTTTTATTGTAAAGTTTTGATTTTTCTGAATTAGGGGGGGGGGCGCCGCACAGTGTGTCCTAAGCGGCAAAATCCCTATTTGTCCAAATCCATCGAAACTCTTCAAAATTAAGGTAACTCTACTCCTTAGGGTATAGACTAATAGGTTTGGACGGTTATTTCGACTTTTTTTCATTTTATTTGGAGATATGAGGCTTGGAATTGGAGTTTTATTCATAAAACCGAAATTTGCTGTATTTTTTGGAAATTTTAAATCGGTACTTTTAGACTGTTTAATCGTTATTTTTGAAATAGGAGGCACTTTTCTGAACAACATAAGACCTATTTAATAAACCTTCATGGTTAGTTTGAAAAAAAAAAAAATTATCATGCATTGGCAAGACTTATATTGCCAACTCCTCGAATTAGAAGGAACTTTTGCAAAGTTATAGACTTTCAAAAGCTAGCTCCGGTGAGCTCCGGTTTCTCGTTGGAATTTTTGGCATGCTGGGTATGTGGACAAACTACCCTGAAAAATTTGTAACCGGATTTCATTGGGTTTGGAAGATATGAGCCGTTGAACATAGCGAAGCGGGGTCGTGCGCGGGGCTACAGAAAATTCAATGAAACTATATATCTGGCTTTTTGTTTCATATCTCAGTTAAAAATCACTTAAAGGAATAAAACTTTCAATGAGAAGAAAGGAAATTTTATGGTCTTCAATTTTGGTCTCTAGCAATTTTTACGTAGAAGCCAGGAGAAGGGAGAAAAATGAGGGAGAACGGCACAAGGTTTAGTAGGCTCGAAAGTTCCGGCGGACGACAGCACAGCAGCGTTGCCGAGACAAGTTCCAACCTGTCGCGTTGCGCTGGCTCCCTTGCTCACTCCACTGCACTGTCGCACTGAGTTACTCCGCTGCGATCCTTCGACTTGACAACACCGAAATCGCACACACCCATTTATGTCCTCTCTCCACATAGCTCATCATTATATTGCTACAACACCCACTTGATAGGTAATCACTTTCATAGTTGTCTGATAACAGTTTTTGGAACAAACTGCACCAATATAAACTGTCACCGAAAATTCTAAGTAAACAATTTTTAATCTCCCAAAAAGCACTGATGGCTTGGTTTTGGGGTGCTGAAAATATTTTCTTTGAATTCCTTGGGGTAGATTTATAACGTGAACGTTTGGTCCACTTTTTACTATCTCCAGCTGCTATCTTAAAAAAAATTGAGGCTGAGTGGTTTGGTTTGGTTTGAATTACCCTGTATAGTAGCAAAGGCAAACAAAAAAACAATTGGAAACAAAGAAAACCAACAAAATCAACATCACAACCTCCACTACCACTCCCATCACCATCAAGAGCAACAATGATAAAGATAGTGACAACGACGAAAACATTAGCAAATCAGCTATGCGAAATATCCTCCCCAAAATGGGACAAAAGCCGAGAAATTGGAGATTGTACAAATCTCTCCCCCCCCTCCCCCCACGGGTTTTAAAGAAATCTTGTTGAGAGGCTCACTGCATGTTTTTTGGTGAACCAATAAACCTTTACCGCCGTTTTTACGTATTTGATTTCAAATTCAACGAGGTTCTTGCATCGTATGAGGTTTTTGCCGCATCTTCCATTAAGAGGTCACACTGTGCGCCGCGCCGCCCCTCGGGGAGCGCCCATTGACAGATAAGGGAGAAAGGTAAGTGTGGGAAAGCGCACGGGAATCCGGCGTAGTGTGCCGCAAAAATTACTACCAATGGCGGATCCAGAAAATTCTTTTAGGGGGGGGGGGGGGCTTCACGCCTATGAATTTTCAAATTTGCAGAGAGGAATTTATGGGATTTTTTCTGTTGAAAAAAGGTAAAGGCTACCGTGAGTTGGGGGGGGGGCGTGCCTTTCCCGAATCCGCCGCTGATTACCATGTAACACTGGGCCACGATGACCGATGTCGCATAAAACCAGGTAGAATATGACCCGTGGCGGGCGTGGCATCCGTGATGGCTGTGAAATTGGGATGAAGTAGATGGACACACATCATTCATGCAATCTGCACAACGCGGCAAGCAACTGTTGTAGGCATAGGTGCAGTAGTTCGTGGGGAGGGCAAAGGGGACGGGAGGTCGTCGCAAAACCATGGACGAAGATATAACTAAGGACTGCCGACTGTTGTTAGTCCTGTTTTGCTCTCGACCCCAGCGCTCCAAGCAGCGGTCAGCTGAACTACTCTTTCAAGTGAGCGATCCTGGCGATGTGTCCATGCTCACATGCTGTGCTACTGCTAAAACCGTTGTTGGAGTTGGTCTGTTATGGCATGGCTGTCAACTGCTGTCGGCGACCCAAGAGGATCAGATAACTCAGTATCTCAATGGAAGATCGAAAGCAAGGGAAATTCAGAATCAACTTTGGACAAGGTAACAGAAATCATCTGCAAATTAAAAGAGTCGCCTGATCTCTACTAATAAAACAAATGTCTATGTACTCTTTCTTGTTTGATTCCGTTTTGAGGTTAACTGTGATGTATAGTATTTCAGTCCTTGATTAATCATTTTCGACAATTCAGGAATCTTTCAAGAAATACTCCAGACGTTTGCTTTTTAGCGGATTTTGCTTCCTTTTAATTCGCTGATCATTTGTTCCCTTCGTTCAATCGTGATTCAAATTACCTACACGGTATACATTTGCGGGAAGGCATGGGAGAAAGGGAGCCGGAGCGGCCACCGCTGCAGCGGTTCGCTTTTAGTTGACCCTTATTGCTGCTTGGAGCGCTGCGGTCGCGCTCGAAAACCCGCTAACAGGTTTTAACACGGGCGGAGATAGGGAGTCGGCAGTCCTTAGTTATATCTTCGTCCATGGCTCGGAATGGTCTTAAAATTTTCCTTAGGATTTGATCTAGAACGCAACGTTCTTACATTTTCGAATAGTTAACTCTAGCTCTCGCAATTAACGATTAAAGGCGGAAAAAGCATGGTTTCTGGACCGCGGAACAGTGACGTTATCTAGCGGATGAGAATCTTACTACAGGTCGCTGAGGATTCACCTTAAAACGCAACGCCGATCGCGTTCCCCAAACGAACTCTTTTAGCGGACCGAAACATCAACAATAACAGGATTGGAAATTTGAAATCATCTAAATGCATTTTAAATCGCAGAATACACGAAACATGGACACAATCCTCTGATATAAAACCCCAATATCTCATACAGAAGATTTCGTTGAAGTCTGATCCAAATTAGTAACGTAATTACATTCCCAAAAATGCTTAACCTCAATCTTGGCCAAAAACTCCCGCCACAAAGAAAAAGCGACAAATTGGGAGGACACCGGATTGGCGGAATCACATGGGTCAATCGGTCCTCGAGGACCCGTTCTCGATACTGAAACCAAGCGATCCCCCGAGCGGACCCCCGAACCATGCCGTTCCTATAAGAAAAGCATTATTGACCTTGTAGAAACGATTTCAATAGAGCATGACACTCATGCTCTAAAAAAAGTACTTTGAAAAAAGAACGATTTGTAATTTTTACAGCGACCTTCGAGTGTCTGGTTATGTATAGAGAACATATGTTCCGACGGATATTACATACTTTTTTGAACTAATTTGGTTTGATTGGGACTGCAAAACCAAATGGGTATGGCTAAGTATAGTTCCCTCGTATTACCATTTTTTCGTTCACAAATTTTAGGGAAAATTTGAAAAAAAAGTCATGAAATTTTAGGCGCAATGTGAATTCAGCTCGCGTTGGACACTTTCTATACCAAAATGTTTCGTTCAACTCGTATATTGAACCATTTGACTAGGTTTATTGAACCATTCGACTAGGTTTAACAATGCTTGCCCTCTTTTCGCAATTTTTGAAAGAAAAAGAAAAATGGTCATTATGTTGACAAATAAACGTCATCAACGATCAAATCGCTATAACGCTAAAAAATTTTACGGATGTGGAATCATTGAAACGTTTAAAGGAAAGGCTCAAAAAATGTAACGCTTTGCTGTATGATTGACCAGTTAAGCTTGCTTAAAAACCAGCTAAAATTATGATGAGCACAAAAAAATTACGGTTAACACTCACAGACCCACAAAATTACTCTGAAGGTAAAGGCGTAAAAGTGGAGCTACGTAGTGGAGCTATGTAGAAGATTTCCATCTAATTTGTGACTTTCTTTTGTGGGTTTCTATAATGAGAGAGACAAATTAGATAGGAGTCCTCTATAATACACTGGAAAGAAAAAGTGCTGAATTTAACTCTTTTTTTAGTTAAAAGTATGGACACCACTTAAAAGCTGTTAGTTTGACTGTTTAAAATAGTTGAATTACCTCCTTGCCGTGTTAACTGATTTAAACAGTGAAACTAACAGTTTTTAAGTGGTCCATACTTTTAACTAAAAAGAGTTAAATTCAGCACTTTTTTCAGTGTGTTTGCATAGCTCCGCCATCTTTGCTCTTAAACGGTGAAGCTACGTAGGTGTTATGAGGAGATTCCTGTCTAATTGGTCACTCTCTCTACAGAAATACACAGATGGAAGCCTCGAATCAGATAGAAATCTCCCATGGTGCATAGCTCCACCATCACCGCCTGTAACTAACAAGTAATTTTGTGAGTGAATTCCGCAATTTTTTAATGCGCTCATCTTATATTTATTTTCGCTGGATTTCACTCAAGAATTAATTAATCAATCGCTCAAATGAAAAGTTAGCAAGAGCCCCATTGTTTGTAAATCGGCGAACTCAGTTTCATTGCACACGCATTCCGTGATGCTGTGTGAAAATTGTTACTTGCACGATTTTATAGCATAAGAACAAAGTGGCGGAGTACGCTGCTTATTAATATTTTCATCGAATTTTTACCTCGGTTAATATTCAAGAGCGGAGTATTGCGATAGAATTGAAGCCATTGTTAAACCCTCGGAACTTTACGCAGAAATGGGAGTTTTACGTATCACTCCGGAATCGGAACCTCCGATTCCCTCCCGGATATTTCAAACCCCGACCCCCTCCCAATCGCACATAAATGGAGAGATAAAAAAAGAGGAAACAACCGGGAATCAACCGCATCAAGAGTGGGGTCTGCTGTCAGTGCAGCTGCGTTGGCCTCATGACCAATTTTGAGAATAGCCGATTGAAACTCATCATGCAACCATTATTCGTCCTCATCGAATGTATATTAAGCTGTAGGAGATCAAAAGCATGCAAAGATTAACACTTGTGAGCCTAAGGGGGGGGGGTACATTTGTACCCCAGGCCAGTTTTTTTGACGCCATTTTGTCAAAACTGCTCAAAATTTTTTGGGACTTCATGACATTATAAGTTAGGATACTTTGAACATGTCTACCAAATTTCATTAATTTTTATGAATTTTTGTCGATATTATAGAAATTTAAAGTGTTGGGGTACAAACATACCCCCCCTTCGTCCTGCCAGTTTTAAGTTTGGAACCATCTATTACAGTGAATTTTACGGAAATTTTATGTAGATTAAGAATATTAAGTCAGATCAATGAAAAAAAGTGGAAATTTATCAAAAATGGAAAAATAAGATGGTACCTCATTTCATTTTTTCCATTTTTTTTAAAAGTAGGTGTAAATTCGGCAACATGACAAAAATTTACTCAAATTTCACATAAATTACTCTCTTAGGGTACTAAGTACATAATCCATCCATTAAAGTTTCAAAATTATTGATACTGACCGTGCTGCATGAAAATATCCTTGGGGTACAAAAATACCCCCCCTTAGTCCTTTGTGTTACCGAAATACCTTAGGCTCACAAGGGTTAAGCTGTAGGAGATCAAAAGCATGCAAAGATTAAAGAAACACCGGCATTTTATAATATCATTTTCCAAAAAAGCACTTATTTCATAGAATATAATGAGTCAGTAAAAAGAAACATTTTCATCAAAATTACGAGTGCACAGAAAACAATGGTCGTGCTGCAGACACGAACTTTCCGTGTTCTAGACACGAACTTACACACCAGTACGGGAACGAGTTCTGAGCGCAATCTATTTAGGTTGAGTTTGCGTCTGAAACGCATCCCGTCGTGTCCAGAACCTGAAAAGTTTGTGCTCTGAGCACGTTCCGTACTGGTGTGTATATAGATCGTGTCTGGAGCAAGCGCTTTTTTTTCTGTGTGGTCTTGTTATTTTTTGCTCCCTTCTATACTCACTCCCCCCACAATTTTTGGCACCCTTCTCTTGGAGAGTAAAAAGAATATAAGCACACAAAGGAAAGCGCCTTTGCTGCCAGACTGTAAGCGGAATTTTAAAGCTAAAGTCAAAAAAACATGATTCGCTCCCGTAAGTAGCAGGGTCGCTCGTTATCCTGAAAGGGGAATCTTGCTAATTTTTGCTGTATGCGATCAAATAGTTTATTTTGAGTAATAAGGTCGGGCAAAAATTACGATGAGCATCACATTCAAAAATTACGAAATTTCTTCGCAGACTCACAAAATGACCTAACGATTAATGCGTAATGGCGGAGCAACACAGTTATCGCAGGAGATTCCTATGTAATTTAAGACTTTTCTCTGCGTGTTTCTATATAAAGAGAGCGTAGCAAATTAGACAGGAATCCCCCATGGCACCTGCGTAGCTCCGACATTTGAGTACGTTGCACAGCTCTACAGATCGTAGATCTACGCTCAAAATATATATAAAAATGGTGCATGGCTCTACAGAGCGTAGATCTACGCACCCTTCCATTTCACTCCTAAAATTTGTCTCTAAATAATGGTGCACAGCTCTACAGCTCGTAGATCTACGATCAAGGCTCCTCTTAAAAGATGTGCGCAGCTCTACAGAGCGTAGATCTACGCACCTAAAATTTTACTCTTGAGATAAAATCTCACAAATATGGTGCACAGCTCTACAGAGCGTAGATCTACGCTCCCTATGTTTTTCAAAATATGATGACATCCCAAAAAAAGAGAGCGTAGATCTACGCACCACTTTTTCTCAGTGAGCTGGAAAAAAGTGGTGCGTAGATCTACGCACCACTTTTTCTCAGTAAACTGAAAAATAGTGGTGCGTAGATCTACGCACCACTTTAGAAATCTTCAGATTAATAAAGGATACACAGTCAATAGAGCCCCAAATGTATTTATTGAAAAGGAGGAACAGGGCTGTGAAAGTCCAAAACTCTAATTGAGCTTTCTCTTGTCTTGAAAGCATCAGTAAGGAAGCGTAGATCCACGCTCTGTGGCAAAGATCTCTGACTTTCAAAAAATTCTTGGGCATAGATGTATGATCTCTCCAGAAAAAAACATCCCCTTATACCCAGTCAAATAAATAAAAAAAATAGTTAAGTGTGGGTACTCACCTGATTGATTCCTGATTGATCGAGACGGATAATAACATTTGAAGTTGCACAAGTTGAAAAACAGAGGCTCTGAACTAAAGACATACATTTGCCACGCAGCAAATATATCTCATGCCCAGAACTACTCTGGCATAGTTCTCTGAGCACTATAGGTGCTCAACAGTCAACATAGTGACTCGAGTCGCTTGTGCAGCTGAGACTCACAAAAAAAAATAACACTGAGGTGACCGAGGGATGATGGAAACACACTAATATTTAATTGTTTTCAGTTGAAAGACGCGTTAAATGGAGTCTAATCTACTCTCCCCGAGTTATGAAAATTGGAAAAATGCACTCGTTTTCTCTCCCTTAGATCCCACAAAACTCCAGGGCAAAGGGAACAACGACCACGTTCCACCTGGGGCCAAGACAGGGGCCCCGGATAATATGTGAATTTATCCCCTGACCAAAAATTTGCCGCATGCCCTCAGAATCCTCCTGATAATGAATAGGTGCTCGAACGATTATCCCAAGCCCATTTAGAAACTCTCAGATGAGAGAGAAATTCAGAGACTTCTGTGCACTGAATGAGACAAGAAATAGTAATAGAGCAAAGCGGACTATCGTTGCGGGTGAACTGACAACGTACTGGAATTATTCACAACCGGACTAAAAATTAAAATTGAATTTCAGAGTTTTAAAAAATCTACTGCCTACTACACAATGCAACTCTCGGGTCAAATCAAAGGTCCTTCAGAATTGGTACGAACTTTGACTCCAAACTATCAAGCTTCATTTGAGAAGCATTGACTTCTAAACACTGACAAATCCCTGAAAGATCCTTAGGCTAGTCGGAAAGTGAAATAATTATTTGATGTCTTGCAGGTCTGTAATACTATTGAGCTTTTTCTACTGATGAAAAACAGATAACAACATGATAAGGAATGTGCAAGTGAATTGAACCTTCTTCTTGTCCACGGGGGGGACTCGCTTTATATCAATTTGTCAACAGTGTGCAACAGTAGGACATTGTCGAATGAAGGACGATTCAAATTAGTAAAGAAACCGGGAAAGTGATAGCTGGCGTACAAATCAGAGAGAAGTTCTATTCTTCCCCTGAACAAAAGGCATCTAAATTACCAGGTCACTGACCCTCATTCACAGTTCACAAATTAATCACACGCGAGTAAAAAAACTTGGCCGTTGATCGACTCGGCGATTTAGAATAAGTAGGAGATTCACTTTCAGCACAATTCAAAAGCTGTCACAAAATATATCGTTTCACTTCACAGTAAATTCAAGGAGAAATACAGACAAATTTATTTTTCGACACTTTATTTGTTATGACTCCACTCTTCTAACCTTTCAAAACAAACACGACCAAAGATTATGGAGGAAAGCAGAGGGCAGATCCAGAGTAGCGTTGTTTCCGGTCTCGGCTCGGTTTTGAGTTGATGGCCGTACCGCGCGGGCGCGCCACAGGCAGAGCTCACAATTCACTTAACCCGCGATATTCAATTTAACGCTCGCTCTGACCATTTTAAAAATCAAATGTCCAATTGTTAAATCATCCTCCTTTTGAAACCGCTTCTCTCCTACCCGTTTTCTGGGTTTCTTTCTTTCTGTCTTTTAGTTTATTTTGTTTTCGTTTTTTGTTTTTTGTTTTTTTGTTTTTTTTTGTTTTTTTTTTTTTTGTATGCTCTAACCCAAGAGCCGAAGTCCGTTGTTTTAAACATGAAACATAAAGGCGACAAGATGCAATCATGATTCCTAAAGGAGCAATAATAATTGAATGGTGTAACAAAATTGTGCTTTTGAGGATTGTTGACCCTGAACATTTCACAAATAACTCGCAGCTTTCGTCGCATAATTCATTAGTGATATACTCTTTCCAGAGGTATCAGTATCAAGCAGTTCATCACCGTGGCTGCAAAAAAAAAAAAAAATACAAATTTTTAACCCATCTAGGTGTATACGCCCAGAATTATTTGAAATTTTTAGGTGTTCTTCTAAAAAAAAAAAAAAAAAAAAAAAAAAAAAAAACAAACAAACACAATCCGACAAGGAAAACTATAGAAACAGGAAAAAATGAGAAAAAACAGACATTTTTGGTCCAGCTAAATGACACGTGCTAAAAACTCCCAAGATTGGTTTTTGAGTATCATATTGGCTCAAATATAACACAACAGTTGGGTCGTTTGGACATATATGAGTTCAATACTTACCTATTAGATCATATTTTAAAAACCAAATGGATGATCGTACCTTCGAATAAGCAGAAATAATGGTTCGGCTCTCGAAATCGCCTGACATCGCAACCGCGCCTTTGATTTTATTCCCTTCTTTGCTTGAGCCGATAGTTGAATCTTTTCCCCACAGAAGCTGATTGTGATGAATTACTCGTCGCTGCAAATTCCACACCCCCCCCCCCCCCGCCCACCCGCCCGCCACCGGTGGGTGTTGCTTATTTTATAGAATTAATCGAATTGAGCCTTCCAACCGCTAAACACGTTCTAAATGAGGACTCAACAGTCAACATACCCATCTAAAGGATTTTGAAAAATTTAATATTTAGGGGGCGCGCTCAAAGGGCCTAGAGGGGTTAAGTACGAATTAATCTAAAATTGAGTTTGACATGTCGATCCTAGCTGCAAATAGCGATCTAATGTTCTGAGAAGCCAAACTTTTAACTGTTTCTGCTAATTCTTAAGCGTTGAGGTGTTATCGCTCTTTTTATGGCTCGCGTAGTCAATTGATTACGCGCTATGAGCCGCAAACGCACGTGCGGGGGCGGACTGGGCCGGGGTGCCGGGGTGCTGCAGCACCCCGCGCCCCTCCATGTCCACTCCCCTCTCCTCTGGGCCAGTACCTTATGCGGGCCCCTTTCCCCAAATCTTGGGCCCTAGCACCCCGGACCTTTTTTCCCAGTCCGCCCCTGCCACGTGATGCGCTTGCCGCGGCGGCCCTAGGCCCTAGGGTGTCCCAAAACAAAAGAAGTTTTGACATCTTTTGTTTTCACAGGTCTTAATTAATGTGCTCTCAAAGAAGCAGGCTCCATGAAAAATTTGAGCTCTTTAGACTGATTCTTGAGGTGGCGCATCTCGTTTTCTTTTTTACGCGCGTATAATTGCGATTTTCATATTTTCGCGTTTTTTGCCGATGAGACAATTTTTTTCCCGTGGCAATCCCCCCCCCCTTCCCCCATCACTCCCGCACTGGCACTACACCAATCTCTTTTTCACCCATGACCAACGACTTTCCGTAATCCGTGCACGTTCTTCTTTTATGGAATAAACGCTGTGAATATCTACTATACGTAAAAACGATTTTTGAGATTTCGTTCACACTAAAGTTATTAGGAATTCGTTTCATTAAAAACATGTTGTTTCCTAACTTTGAATTTGGATACATCGAACACGAAAAGGCATGTTGCACTCTGGTCCGCGCTATAATGCTTGAAATTTTCCCTTTGTTTTATTACCGAATAAAAACATTGGGTAATGATGCATTTGATATATTTGATTTCGCCCCCTGTAGTGTTCATAGGTATTGAACTGTTTAGAGCTGGCAACACCACTGTTTTGCGATGAAACAGAGACATATATCTTCCAGGACTGACAAATAAATATGGAAGTATTCAAAGAATCCTCAAAGTATTAGAAGTGGTATGATCATGAGGAAAACATACAAGGTGTTTCAAAAGTCCAATAACAGCTAATAATATATCGGCTGACGTCTCTCAATTCAATTGAAATTAATATGTGCCGTTTGCACGATTCATGATTTTCGTCAACAAATAAAATGTGGAGGGGGTAGTTGTAACTAAACCCTATATTTGTTGGGAAAGGACGTAAAAGGCCGAGGGCGGATGTAGATATTATGCTGTCACTGGCCTTTTGCAACACCCAGTATAAAGCGCTAACCGTCTTCGTCAACTCAGCAGTCTACACCATGGTTCTTGTCCAGTGCCTTTCATCATGTAGCAAACAAAGGCTCTGTGATGGACAACTATTATAGTCAAGGTGCATCGGGTCTGAATGGTGGCGAGCGGAGTGAGGTGAGACGGTGAGGCCCTCTTCGCAAAAAGCATCATTGCCAGATCTTATTTCTCTATTAAGTAAATGTACCTACAATCTTCATAAAAATTACTTCACACTCCGTTTTAAGAAGTTTGTCATTATACAAGTTTAGGCCAGCGTAGCCAGATGGGGAGGGGTATCGGTTATACGATTACCGAGTAATCGTAATCGTCGTTAATTGGGATGGTGGTTTTAGGGTGATCAATACAGATTTTTTACAATACACCCAACAAATTGGGAGCAGAAGAATTTTATCTAATCCAAATACAGTTTATTTTAATCCCGAGAAGACAACATGTAATGACTAATCAAAGGTTTGACGACATAGAATTCTACAATCGGATGGAAACTTCGGTTCATTTTGAATCATTATTTTCTGGTCCACCACCGTCTTAAAATTTTCATCAAACTATCCCCATTCAAAGCAATGCGAAAGACAAAGCCAGAGGTTTGTCCGCCATCTTGAAAAGTCGGAGAAAGAATGAGTCCATTGGCTCTCATGTGAGTCTCCATTGGGTTTGTATTTTTCTGTGGTTTGACGATTACTGATTGCACAAAATAAAACAATCGTGGAATCGAGTACAATCCCATTTTCCCAACTCTATGGTATGGGTATGTTCAGTCACCACGCAATCATACAGTCAAAAACACTATGAACACTGTTCAACTATCCAAGTACGCATTTATAATAATTATAAAAAAAAATGATACTGATAAAAAGGTAAAAAAATAAGCATTAATTGTTGTTTTTTTTTTTAATAACTTTAGTGCGAACGAAATCTCAAAAATCGTTTTTACGTAGAGTAGATATTCACAGCGTTTATTCCATAAAAGAAGAACGTGCACGGATTACGGAAAGTCGTTGGTCATGGGTGAAAAAGAGATTGGTGTAGTGCCAGTGCGGGAGTGATGGGGGAAGGGGGGGGGGGGATTGCCACGGGAAAAAAATTGTCTCATCGGCAAAAAACGCGAAAATATGAAAATCGCAATTATACGCGCGTAAAAAAGAAAACGAGATGCGCCACCTCAAGAATCAGTCTAAAGAGCTCAAATTTTTCATGGAGCCTGCTTCTTTGAGAGCACATTAATTAAGACCTGTGAAAACAAAAGATGTCAAAACTTCTTTTGTTTTGGGACACCCTAGGGCCTAGGGCCGCCGCGGCAAGCGCATCACGTGGCAGGGGCGGACTGGGAAAAAAGGTCCGGGGTGCTAGGGCCCAAGATTTGGGGAAAGGGGCCCGCATAAGGTACTGGCCCAGAGGAGAGGGGAGTGGACATGGAGGGGCGCGGGGTGCTGCAGCACCCCGGCACCCCGGCCCAGTCCGCCCCTGCACGTGCGTTTGCGGCTCATAGCGCGTAATCAATTGACTACGCGAGCCATAAAAAGAGCGATAACACCTCAACGCTTAAGAATTAGCAGAAACAGTTAAAAGTTTGGCTTCTCAGAACATTAGATCGCTATTTGCAGCTAGGATCGACATGTCAAACTCAATTTTAGATTAATTCGTACTTAACCCCTCTAGGCCCTTTGAGCGCGCCCCCTAAATATTAAATTTTTCAAAATCCTTTAGATGGGTATGTTGACTGTTGAGTCCTCATTTAGAACGTGTTTAGCGGTTGGAAGGCTCAATTCGATTAATTCTATAAAATAAGCAACACCCACCGGTGGCGGGCGGGTGGGCGGGGGGGGGGGGGGGTGTGGAATTTGCAGCGACGAGTAATTCATCACAATCAGCTTCTGTGGGGAAAAGATTCAACTATCGGCTCAAGCAAAGAAGGGAATAAAATCAAAGGCGCGGTTGCGATGTCAGGCGATTTCGAGAGCCGAACCATTATTTCTGCTTATTCGAAGGTACGATCATCCATTTGGTTTTTAAAATATGATCTAATAGGTAAGTATTGAACTCATATATGTCCAAACGACCCAACTGTTGTGTTATATTTGAGCCAATATGATACTCAAAAACCAATCTTGGGAGTTTTTAGCACGTGTCATTTAGCTGGACCAAAAATGTCTGTTTTTTCTCATTTTTTCCTGTTTCTATAGTTTTCCTTGTCGGATTGTGTTTGTTTGTTTTTTTTTTTTTTTTTTTTTTTTTTTTTTTAGAAGAACACCTAAAAATTTCAAATAATTCTGGGCGTATACACCTATGGGTTAAAAATTTGTATTTTTTTTTTTTTTTTGCAGCCACGGTGATGAACTGCTTGATACTGATACCTCTGGAAAGAGTATATCACTAATGAATTATGCGACGAAAGCTGCGAGTTATTTGTGAAATGTTCAGGGTCAACAATCCTCAAAAGCACAATTTTGTTACACCATTCAATTATTATTGCTCCTTTAGGAATCATGATTGCATCTTGTCGCCTTTATGTTTCATGTTTAAAACAACGGACTTCGGCTCTTGGGTTAGAGCATACAAAAAAAAAAAAAAACAAAAAAAAACAAAAAACAAAAAACAAAAAAACGAAAACAAAATAAACTAAAAGACAGAAAGAAAGAAACCCAGAAAACGGGTAGGAGAGAAGCGGTTTCAAAAGGAGGATGATTTAACAATTGGACATTTGATTTTTAAAATGGTCAGAGCGAGCGTTAAATTGAATATCGCGGGTTAAGTGAATTGTGAGCTCTGCCTGTGGCGCGCCCGCGCGGTACGGCCATCAACTCAAAACCGAGCCGAGACCGGAAACAACGCTACTCTGGATCTGCCCTCTGCTTTCCTCCATAATCTTTGGTCGTGTTTGTTTTGAAAGGTTAGAAGAGTGGAGTCATAACAAATAAAGTGTCGAAAAATAAATTTGTCTGTATTTCTCCTTGAATTTACTGTGAAGTGAAACGATATATTTTGTGACAGCTTTAGAATTGTGCTGAAAGTGAATCTCCTACTTATTCTAAATCGCCGAGTCGATCAACGGCCAAGTTTTTTTACTCGCGTGTGATTAATTTGTGAACTGTGAATGAGGGTCAGTGACCTGGTAATTTAGATGCCTTTTGTTCAGGGGAAGAATAGAACTTCTCTCTGATTTGTACGCCAGCTATCACTTTCCCGGTTTCTTTACTAATTTGAATCGTCCTTCATTCGACAATGTCCTACTGTTGCACACTGTTGACAAATTGATATAAAGCGAGTCCCCCCAGTGGACAAGAAGAAGGTTCAATTCACTTGCACATTCCTTATCATGTTGTTATCTGTTTTTCATCAGTAGAAAAAGCTCAATAGTATTACAGACCTGCAAGACATCAAATAATTATTTCACTTTCCGACTAGCCTAAGGATCTTTCAGGGATTTGTCAGTGTTTAGAAGTCAATGCTTCTCAAATGAAGCTTGATAGTTTGGAGTCAAAGTTCGTACCAATTCTGAAGGACCTTTGATTTGACCCGAGAGTTGCATTGTGTAGTAGGCAGTAGATTTTTTAAAACTCTGAAATTCAATTTTAATTTTTAGTCCGGTTGTGAATAATTCCAGTACGTTGTCAGTTCACCCGCAACGATAGTCCGCTTTGCTCTATTACTATTTCTTGTCTCATTCAGTGCACAGAAGTCTCTGAATTTCTCTCTCATCTGAGAGTTTCTAAATGGGCTTGGGATAATCGTTCGAGCACCTATTCATTATCAGGAGGATTCTGAGGGCATGCGGCAAATTTTTGGTCAGGGGATAAATTCACATATTATCCGGGGCCCCCTGTCTTGGCCCCAGGTGGAACGTGGTCGTTGTTCCCTTTGCCCTGGAGTTTTGTGGGATCTAAGGGAGAGAAAACGAGTGCATTTTTCCAATTTTCATAACTCGGGGAGAGTAGATTAGACTCCATTTAACGCGTCTTTCAACTGAAAACAATTAAATATTAGTGTGTTTCCATCATCCCTCGGTCACCTCAGTGTTATTTTTTTTTTGTGAGTCTCAGCTGCACAAGCGACTCGAGTCACTATGTTGACTGTTGAGCACCTATAGTGCTCAGAGAACTATGCCAGAGTAGTTCTGGGCATGAGATATATTTGCTGCGTGGCAAATGTATGTCTTTAGTTCAGAGCCTCTGTTTTTCAACTTGTGCAACTTCAAATGTTATTATCCGTCTCGATCAATCAGGAATCAATCAGGTGAGTACCCACACTTAACTATTTTTTTTATTTATTTGACTGGGTATAAGGGGATGTTTTTTTCTGGAGAGATCATACATCTATGCCCAAGAATTTTTTGAAAGTCAGAGATCTTTGCCACAGAGCGTGGATCTACGCTTCCTTACTGATGCTTTCAAGACAAGAGAAAGCTCAATTAGAGTTTTGGACTTTCACAGCCCTGTTCCTCCTTTTCAATAAATACATTTGGGGCTCTATTGACTGTGTATCCTTTATTAATCTGAAGATTTCTAAAGTGGTGCGTAGATCTACGCACCACTATTTTTCAGTTTACTGAGAAAAAGTGGTGCGTAGATCTACGCTCTCTTTTTTTGGGATGTCATCATATTTTGAAAAACATAGGGAGCGTAGATCTACGCTCTGTAGAGCTGTGCACCATATTTGTGAGATTTTATCTCAAGAGTAAAATTTTAGGTGCGTAGATCTACGCTCTGTAGAGCTGCGCACATCTTTTAAGAGGAGCCTTGATCGTAGATCTACGAGCTGTAGAGCTGTGCACCATTATTTAGAGACAAATTTTAGGAGTGAAATGGAAGGGTGCGTAGATCTACGCTCTGTAGAGCCATGCACCATTTTTATATATATTTTGAGCGTAGATCTACGATCTGTAGAGCTGTGCTCTGGACCCCGACATTTAAGACGGAATCAGATGCGAAAAAAGTATGCAGGTTTCATCGGAGATCCCTGTCTAATTTCTCTCTCTCTCTCTCTCCCTCCCTCTCTCTCCCTCCCTCCATCTCTCTCTCTCTGTCTGTCTCTCTCTCTCTCTCTCTCTCCCTCCCTCTCTCTCTGTCTGTCTGTCTGTCTGTCTGTCTCTCTCTCTCTCTCTCTCTCTCTCTCTCTCTCTCTCTCTCTCTCTCTCTCTCTCTCTCTCTCTCTCTCTCTCTCTCTCTCTCTCTCTCTCTCTCTCTCTCTCTCTCTCTCTCTCTCTCTCTCTCTCTCTCTCTCTCTCTCTCTCTCTATCTCTCTCTCAATAAAAACACACAGAGAAAAGGCACAAATTAGATGGGAATCTCCACATAAACTGCGTGGCTCCGCCATTACAAATTAAACTTTGAAGTCGTTTTGTGGGTCTATAAGTGCATTCCGAAAATGTTTGAAGTGCTCACCTTAATTTTTGCTGGTATCCACTGGAAAATTGCGTATTCGATCACATACAGCAAAAGTTAGCATGAGCCCGGTTATTCTTACATGAAAATCGAATGATCGGGCAACAATGGAAAAATCTCAGTAGAAAAAAGTGGTGAGATAACATGAGGAAGGGCAATCACCGTGACAAAGAGAGAGAGAAAGAGAGAGAGAGAGAGAGAGAGAGAGAGAGAGAGAGAGAGAGAGAGGACAGCGAAAGAAAAAGGCATTAAAAATAAGAATAAGGCCATTACGTGAACTTAGACAAAAGATTATCTCCAAAAGGACTGTGGGTAAAGAAAAATGTGATGGACTAAAAAAAAGACTCAATTTTTTAACCTCGAAAATAAGATAGAAGAAGGTCTTACAAGAAGATAGATAAAGACAGCTAGAGTCGCAATGTACTGACGCGATGAATGGAAGAGGGGGAAAAAGACAAAAAAAGAAAAAAAGCTGTGGATAACAAAAAAGGGGACGAAATGAGTTCCAGAACACTGTGGGAAAGAATACGCGGGGTGAAGTACCCTATTGAAGTGCATGTCGAAAGCAACTGATTCAAGGTAAAAGTTTGTTTGATACTGAATACTGATACACGTGTTTTGAACTTGAAGTAAGCGTTAATTCCAAATTGTATATGCACGCTCAACTGTCGGTCCACTCATTCTGACTTTTATTCGATCCGCGTTCTGTCGAAAGGGGCCGGGCACGTTCAACGTTTTACGGAGAGGGGTTCGAAATTATTACAATGTCGCCACCCTCCAAACTGATTACTTTTTTTTTTATATTTAGTCCCCCCCCCCCCCCCCCCCCGTTGACAACGTTGGAAACCAAAGCCATTGGTATTAGGCTTTCATACAGGCGCGTAGGAATTGAAGACATCGAAGAATCACTCCACTCAAATGAGTCGATGAGGGGTAAGAAGAAAAGAGAAACGTGTGAGAACGAACCAAAATGCCAGTATAAATACACTTTTTCATAGCTTGACGCATCAAACGTCGAAAATTAACCTTCAAATTCGTTCAGGTGGTCGACTCCTTTCAAGTAGATAACCCGTCGTGACTTGCGACAAAATTTCCATCAAGAGACTATTTTAATCAACGAGCTATATAGCGATAGAGAGGATTTGTGGGACGTTATGTTGAGGCAGGACACGGAGGCAGCCATGATCGAGATCTCTTATGGACGTTTTCCACACAGGCTGGGTTTGTTTGCCTCACTTTTTTCAACCTTTCAATTTATGTATTGAAAAAGAAAATTGTGACGGATACATTTAAAATTGGTTATATAAACGAAAGTGCAAGTGTTTGAGAATGGCTTTCTGGACACAGAAATCGATATAACTGTTTCTTCTGGAAGGGTTTGCACGATAAAGAAACTGACCCATAACAGAAATATGCAAAATTTTCTCACATGGATAGTTTTATTAGTACTCTTTGTCCAGATAGTCGCACTCTTAAACACTTGTACTTTCGTTTAAAACCACATGGATAGTTTTATTAGTACTCTTTGTCCAGATAGTCGCACTCTTAAACACTTGTACTTTCGTTTAAAACCACATGGATAGTTTTATTAGTACTCTTTGTCCAGATAGTCGCACTCTTAAACACTTGTACTCTCGTTTGAAACCACATGGATAGTTTTATTAGTACTCTTTGTCCAGATAGTCGCACTCTTAAACACTTGTACTTTCGTTTAAAACCACATGGATAGTTTTATTAGTACTTTTTGTCCAGATAGTCGCACTCTTAAACACTTGTACTCTCGTTTGAAACCACATGGATAGTTTTATTAGTACTCTTTGTCCAGATAGTCGCATTCTTAAACACTTGTACTTTCGTTTAAAACCACGTGGATAGTTTTATTAGTACTCTTTGTCCAGATAGTCGCACTCTTAAACACTTGTACTTTCGTTTAAAACCACATGGATAGTTTTATTAGTACTCTTTGTCCAGATAGTCGCACTCTTAAACACTTGTACTCTCGTTTGAAACCACATGGATAGTTTTATTAGTACTCTTTGTCCAGATAGTCGCACTCTTAAACACTTGTACTTTCGTTTAAAACCACATGGATAGTTTTATTAGTACTCTTTGTCCAGATAGTCGCACTCTTAAACACTTGTACTTTCGTTTAAAACCACATGGATAGTTTTATTAGTACTCTTTGTCCAGATAGTCGCACTCTTAAACACTTGTACTCTCGTTTGAAACCACATGGATAGTTGTATTAGTACTCTTTGTCCAGATAGTCGCACTCTTAAACACTTGTACTTTCGTTTAAAACCACATGGATAGTTTTATTAGTACTCTTTGTCCAGATAGTCGCACTCTTAAACACTTGTACTCTCGTTTGAAACCACATGGATAGTTTTATTAGTACTCTTTGTCCAGATAGTCGCACTCTTAAAAACTTGTACTTTCGTTTAAAACCACATGGATAGTTTTATTAGTACTCTTTGTCCAGATAGTCGCACTCTTAAACACTTGTACTTTCGTTTAAAACCACATGGATAGTTTTATTAGTACTCTTTGTCCAGATAGTCGCACTCTTAAACACTTGTACTTTCGTTTAAAACCACATGGATAGTTTTATTAGTACTCTTTGTCCAGATAGTCGCACTCTTAAACACTTGTACTCTCGTTTGAAACCACATGGATAGTTTTATTAGTACTCTTTGTCCAGATAGTCGCACTCTTAAACACTTGTACTTTCGTTTAAAACCACATGGATAGTTTTATTAGTACTCTTTGTCCAGATAGTCGCACTCTTAAACACTTGTACTCTCGTTTGAAACCACATGGATAGTTTTATTAGTACTCTTTGTCCAGATAGTCGCACTCTTAAACACTTGTACTTTCGTTTAAAACCACATGGATAGTTTTATTAGTACTCTTTGTCCAGATAGTCGCACTCTTAAACACTTGTACTTTCGTTTAAAACCACATGGATAGTTTTATTAGTACTCTTTGTCCAGATAGTCGCACTCTTAAACACTTGTACTCTCGTTTGAAACCACATGGATAGTTGTATTAGTACTCTTTGTCCAGATAGTCGCACTCTTAAACACTTGTACTTTCGTTTAAAACCACATGGATAGTTTTATTAGTACTCTTTGTCCAGATAGTCGCACTCTTAAACACTTGTACTCTCGTTTGAAACCACATGGATAGTTTTATTAGTACTCTTTGTCCAGATAGTCGCACTCTTAAACACTTGTACTTTCGTTTAAAACCACATGGATAGTTTTATTAGTACTCTTTGTCCAGATAGTCGCACTCTTAAACACTTGTACTTTCGTTTAAAACCACATGGATAGTTTTATTAGTACTCTTTGTCCAGATAGTCGCACTCTTAAACACTTGTACTTTCGTTTAAAACCACATGGATAGTTTTATTAGTACTCTTTGTCCAGATAGTCGCACTCTTAAACACTTGTACTCTCGTTTGAAACCACATGGATAGTTTTATTAGTACTCTTTGTCCAGATAGTCGCACTCTTAAACACTTGTACTTTTGTACTTTCGTTTGAAACCTTTTTCCACTGGATTAGTTACAATTTTCAATTTAAGGTTAAAAAATATGAGCAAACAAACCAGAATCAGATTGCCCATTCTGCCTCACTTTTATATAGGACTTATAACATGTATCAGCCTCTCTATCGCTATGGCTAGTTGATTTTAATTTTAAGGCTTGGTATTCGTCCGATCAGAAAGGTTCGCTCATGATCTTCATTCAAAAATATGAAATGAGTAGATAGTTAACTAATCCTGCGTGGCCGTTGTGTTTTTGCATACTTCAAAAATTGCAGGCACTTTCCACTCGTGTCAATCATGACAATTGGCGGCATTAATGCGTGATCATTTGCAGAGCGGCGTGGCGTTGTGTGAAATTTAGCTCTCGGATCAGATTCAACGTTGAATTTGATCCGTTTCTTCGAATGAAAATTATCGAGCTACTGGGTGACGCTCAACACCTTGAGTTCGATATTTTACATGGGTTTAAATAGACACTATGGAACGTTCCCGAACTATACGCTAAGCCATTGGACATATTTATGTTGAGTTACACTGATTTACTAGCGTTTGTTGACAAAATGAGACTTCCCCTTCCTCTTAAACATGGGTCGAAAAACGCCCCTCTTTTCAGCCAGAGCCCCTGAAGTTTTGAAAAATGTATGCTTTTTTTGGAATAGCGTCCACGTCCACTGCGTCCACATTTATGAATTAAATGTTACGAAAAATTGGTGTCCCAAATTAATTTACGTGTGACCGCCAAAAATACTTGTGATCGTCAATTTTCTTCATCTTTGGTCCATAACTGTAGACGCTATTCCTAAAAACTATGAATTTTTCAAAATTCTGGGGGGTTCTAACCAGTGCAGTGGCGAGGCGTTCAATTTGGCAACATTCCTTTTCCCCCCTTTAAACACATTAGAAAGGTCGAAACATCTGGTCATCGCCAATGACCGAAGCATTCGATTCTTTCAGTAAGTTTAAATGGAGAAAGTACACCGTTGTCAAATTTCACGCATCGCCACTGGTTCTAGCTCATAAGCAGTGTTGCCAGGTTTGGACGGGGTAGAATAGCCACGCGTGGACAGTTTTCGAGTTGGAAACTATCCACGCTGTGGATCCCGGATGGAGATGGTCGACGTCGACGACGAGGCGGAAACGTGGCTAAATTCTCATCAAAATAGTCCACGTGTGGTCGAATCTAGCCACTATTGGCAACTCTGCTCAAAAGAGGGATACTTTCGGCCCCAAGTTCATAGAAGAAAAAAAGTCTTATTTTGGCTCCAAATATTTGATTTCGAAGTTTTGCACATGCGTTTCGTTACACATCGTATACAGTTGTCGACAGAATTGCATTAATTGTACATCGCGAAAGGAAAAAAAGTTACGAAGAAAAACTACTAGACTGTATATAGAGGCGGCTCTCGTGCGATTTGGCAACATTGGCTTCTCTTCAGTTAAAACTGTGTTAAATAATCGATTATTTGTGGAAGCGTCGCACCTTGCCTCACTTGGTATGGATCTTTTTGCATAGGTATAAATGGCAAAAGTGCACAGATGCCATATTGCACGAGCCGTCGCTGACAGCAGTGGCGTCGCGTGCCATCTGGCAACAACGCAACTGCTCCATTTAAACTCATTAAATATATCGAATTTTCCTTGTGCACTGTGCACCCCCTGAATTCGATCTTTTGCATGAGTTTAAATGGATAGAATACATTGTTGCCAAATTGCACGCGACGCCACTGGCTGGCAGTATATTATATTCATTCATAAGTTCTTAGAGGAGAATTCGAATATAATTGTGCGTAGAATTTGTATGGAGGCAGTTGACTACATTATAAAGAAGGACGTCCGAGTACCTTCAAGGCAAGCACGTTCGTCCCTATTAAAGTAGGAATCCAGTACCTGTGGGAGGAATGTACCAAAAGAGACGCACCTTAATTCAACGAACGAAGTTTACTCAGGCTAACGACCGTCGCAATTTCGAGAACGTACTTCAAACGATTGGAGAAGTAGATTTGCAAACAAAACTCCAAGCTACCTTTGAAAAACAAATGCGTTAAGGGTGGGGGGTGAGGAGGATAGGGGTAGAAGGCGAAGGGCGAGGGAAGGGGGAGGATAGGTCGTAGGAAATGAGAACAGAGTTTGCAGCAATAATCAGCGGGAAACGTGAGGGAGAAAAAACTTTCCGTTCTACCAGGGTTAAATCTAGGAGGATACCTCGAGTACCTCTTCGTCTGGAGACGTGATATTCTAGTCGACATCAACCTGCAACCCGGCAAGGTTCGGTTGGTACCTACTGCAAAGAGGTGCTTCGTTAGATAAGCGAAAAATACCGCAACGCAGATAAGTTTCGATAAAAATTTAAACATATTAAATTCTTTCCCTTCGAAAATGCAAGTTTCGTTACTCTTTCGCATCAGAGGCAAACTTCCGAGGTCCTCGTGGTTTCCCTTTGTTCTCATCTCCTTCCATTACCTCCCTGTACCCAGCACCTATCCCTTCCTACTCCTAGCTCCGTGTTTTATCATTTTTGATATTGCCCTCAGTTAATTAATTCCGCTCTGTTATTATGAGTTCTGCTCTATGCGGGTTAATCTCATTTTATTAGAAATTCCAACAGCTTTCGGCCAGACGTTAGGGTGGGTCGAAAAAAGTTGTTTTCGATGTATCGATTTCTAATACCCGGCAAAAGTTGTGTCTTTGCATTACTTTTAACGTAGTGAAATCGGATTTTGAAATTTCGAATGGCTTTAGCTGGTAATTTTGCCTTGAAATTTGCCTTAATTGACGAATTCTGACGATTTTTGACCCTAATTCAGACCTTTGTGAAAAAAGTCGTTTTCAATGTATCGATTTCTAATACCCGGCAAAAGTTGTGTCTTTGCATTACTTTTAACGTAGTGAAATCGGATTTTGAAATTTCGAATGGCTTTGGCTGGTAATTTTGCCTTGAAATTTGCCTAAATTGACGAATTCTGACGATTTTTGACCCTAATTCAGATCTTTGTAGATCGACTTAAAATGCAAAATTCTATGAAATTTTTTGCTCAGTACACCTCTTACAGACAGTATTAGCGTCGCTGAACCAATTTTGGGACCCACAGAGGTATCAGGGGGCGGGGGGTGGGGATCCGAAATCGGAAGTTTTAACAGTAAATTTCACTGAATCCTCGAGAGTTCAGTTGAGATTTCAAACTGCATTTGAACACTTTGTTTTTCACATTTCCAACATAAATCCAGCTTCGTGAGCATGCTGTTAAATAGTTTACTAACTGTGAGGCCTTCATTGACAGAGATGAAGGGGGAGGGGTTTTTGAGAACCAAAAATTATATTTTAACAGAAATATTATACAGGTTCAAGGCTTAGCGCTCGTAAATTTCAGTTCATGAAACTTTCCATCAGGACTCACCACGCGGCGGTGGCTGGACATTGAGTCCCTCCCTCACCCTCCCTCCAATCTATGTATCGCTTGATAACTGCAGAGCAGTTGGACCCACAAAAAAATTGGCCTCCTGACTAGCCGCAATTTGTGTACAAGTTATGTTACGACCAAAGAGAAATATTTGCATGAATAGAATTTAGTCCAGTGACCAATATTTTTTGGGCCCTGGTACATGGTGTTATGCTTGTTCGATTTATGATACTATGTGAGTAGAGATACGTTTGAATAACTCAGTTTGAAATTGAGCCTTGTGCTCAAAAGAGCTCATGACACTTCGACTATTTGAAATCGCTCTTATGTATCCATCACGCGTTTTTTCGCCGTAAACATGTGTGGAAGCTTCTGTCACCACTTTCACACATCTTTCAACCGCTTGCGTATGACACGGAAATTCAAAGACGTGTGATAGTAGGTTTGGACCATCTATAAACTTCTTAAGGTCGTCTTCAGGTAAACTACGAGTGACGGGGGGCATTCTGGCGTCGACATGCATCGACCAAAATGGAAGAGCACATCTCGATAATAAAAGAAGTTGGTTCAGAGTACATTGGCCACTCCACTCCTCCATTAGGTCATGCGAGAAGTATCGCAGACTCTATAATGGAGTGTCTTTACGAAAATGGAGTATTAGTGGATAGTTTAGTAGCTCTTGGCTCGGATGGAACAGGTAATAGCTCCTCCTTTCCACCCTGTGTTTACGGCCGTTCCATCCGAGCCAAGAGCTACTAAACTATCCACTAATACTCCATTTTCGTAAAGACACTCCATTATAGAGTCTGCGATACTTCTCGCATGACCTAATGGAGGAGTGGAGTGGCCAATGTACTCTGAACCAACTTCTTTTATTATCGAGATGTGCTCTTCCATTTTGGTCGATGCATGTCGACGCCAGAATGCCCCCCGTCACTCGTAGTTTACCTGAAGACGACCTTAAGAAGTTTATAGATGGTCCAAACCTACTATCACACGTCTTTGAATTTCCGTGTCATACGCAAGCGGTTGAAAGATGTGTGAAAGTGGTGACAGAAGCTTCCACACATGTTTACGGCGAAAAAACGCGTGATGGATACATAAGAGCGATTTCAAATAGTCGAAGTGTCATGAGCTCTTTTGAGCACAAGGCTCAATTTCAAACTGAGTTATTCAAACGTATCTCTACTCACATAGTATCATAAATCGAACAAGCATAACACCATGTACCAGGGCCCAAAAAATATTGGTCACTGGACTAAATTCTATTCATGCAAATATTTCTCTTTGGTCGTAACATAACTTGTACACAAATTGCGGCTAGTCAGGAGGCCAATTTTTTTGTGGGTCCAACTGCTCTGCAGTTATCAAGCGATACATAGATTGGAGGGAGGGTGAGGGAGGGACTCAATGTCCAGCCACCGCCGCGTGGTGAGTCCTGATGGAAAGTTTCATGAACTGAAATTTACGAGCGCTAAGCCTTGAACCTGTATAATATTTCTGTTAAAATATAATTTTTGGTTCTCAAAAACCCCTCCCCCTTCATCTCTGTCAATGAAGGCCTCACAGTTAGTAAACTATTTAACAGCATGCTCACGAAGCTGGATTTATGTTGGAAATGTGAAAAACAAAGTGTTCAAATGCAGTTTGAAATCTCAACTGAACTCTCGAGGATTCAGTGAAATTTACTGTTAAAACTTCCGATTTCGGATCCCCACCCCCCGCCCCCTGATACCTCTGTGGGTCCCAAAATTGGTTCAGCGACGCTAATACTGTCTGTAAGAGGTGTACTGAGCAAAAAATTTCATAGAATTTTGCATTTTAAGTCGATCTACAAAGATCTGAATTAGGGTCAAAAATCGTCAGAATTCGTCAATTTAGGCAAATTTCAAGGCAAAATTACCAGCCAAAGCCATTCGAAATTTCAAAATCCGATTTCACTACGTTAAAAGTAATGCAAAGACACAACTTTTGCCGGGTATTAGAAATCGATACATTGAAAACGACTTTTTTCACAAAGGTCTGAATTAGGGTCAAAAATCGTCAGAATTCGTCAATTAAGGCAAATTTCAAGGCAAAATTACCAGCTAAAGCCATTCGAAATTTCAAAATCCGATTTCACTACGTTAAAAGTAATGCAAAGACACAACTTTTGCCGGGTATTAGAAATCGATACATCGAAAACAACTTTTTTCGACCCACCCTACGGCAGACGTATGATTAAAACTGTACTACAAAACAATGACTGAACTCAAATCGTGTTATCCAATTAAATGAAAATGGGATAACACATCCTCTTCATTCAGTTCCTGAGTTTTACTCATCTCGCGGGAATCTAAGGAATTTCAATTGGGATTCATGGGCGAAATTTTGTAAACTTTTTGCGAGAAGGGAAGAAAGGTGTGTTGTTGCTTCCCATTTTGGAGGTATGAGTAATTCTATCAATTTTAATGCTTTAAGTCTTGACTCAGCTAATTTGTTTTCACCCTCGTTCAAAAAGCAGAGAGGGAACATAGTCTACAATATTCTCTCTCCACAATATACTTTCATACTCCATTAAGTATAAGTTAGTACATGCTCTTCTGAGTATGCCTAAGCAATAAGCATGGTGTATACAAACCGATAAAAAGATCATGAACGAAAGAGTGGAGGAGGAGGTCTAAAGAGTTTTCAGCGGGGTTGAGGGTTTGAATATTGTAGTGAAAACTGCAAAGATTTTGTTTTTTGGCCGGGGAGGCTTGAGCTTATTCAGAGAGACTGGTCCACACTGTCTTCACATGATTATAATGCATCAGACTGCGGTGCTCAAGCACTGACTCTCTAAAAATGTCACCTCTCTATTTTAATGAACACTAAAAGCTCGACAGTTCTGGCAATGTAGTCCATGTATGATTGCCTCGTCAATAAAATTTTCCATAACTGGGAGCTTGGAGGAAAATATTTCAAAACGGGAGGCTATTTGCGGGAAAAAAGTCAGAGAACCTTCACAGTTGTAACCCTCATGCGCATTTCCTTGGGAATATGCAAAGAAATTAGTTAGCTTTTTACCAAATGTCAACTTCACTTTTGATTCGAGAACTCGATTCAAAATTTTGATCAAGAATATCCTGACTTACTTTCCAATACTTCCTGTCTCGGATTACAGTCTGCTTTGGCAATAAAACACGGGCGCAGATGTAGGGTGCCGTTCGGTAATCGTCTGATTTCAGAGCCAACTTTAGAATTGGAGCAGAGGGAGGAGAGGCAGAGCCGTGACTGGGAGAATAGGATCATGTCCCCTTAAAAAAACGCCCCCTTGAAAAAACCCATTCGATATCTATTAAGATACCTCACAAATGCGTCACCCTTCTGTCATTAAACTCTCGGCACCCTTGGTTTGGAATCCTATAGTCACGGAAAAAGAGACAAAAAGAGAGGGAGAGAGAGAGGTAAAGCAAAAGATTGCCGACAAAGAAAGTGCGGAATCCTGTGTTCTGCTTGGCTCTAAAGCTCCTAAACACCCCTAAAAAAAAAAAAAAAAAAAAAAAAAATCGTGAAGAAGAAGTAGAAATAAATCGAGGTATTTGTCACCCCTTGCAACATTTGTTTTTGAATCCTCCGTTACGCAAGAAAGAATCACTTCTTGATATCGTTTTGGATGTAAGAATTCTGTAAGAGTTCGAACTGTTCGAAGCAATGAGGTGATGACACAGTAACCCTCTAAAGCGAATTATACTACCTGTGAGTATTTTATTTCGTTTGCAACGGTTGCGCTGCGCATTTTATTATCTTACCTGAATTGTTTGTTCGACAACCATGGATGACACCGATGATGTACCCAAACCTCGGAATTGGTAGATGTACACCGAAAAAATTAATTTCTGGTGGTACACTCAAAGCTCTGGTAGAACCGAAGCACTTGCGGATTCATATAGTTTCGCAGAGCAAAGTTACATGTTTACAGAACCTGAGAATTTGCTTCGGAAAAATATCTAAAGAAGAGTATGCGGAAAAACACTATCGCCGACAGGCATTGACCTAAAGACGCGTGGGCGGAGCCATCAATTTGATAACTGTGGCTTCTTCCCATTTGAATGTATGAGAAACATCGATTCTTGAGGGGGCCATGGCCCAATTTCTAATCGATTGTTTCACATACATTAAAATGGGAAGACTCCACAGTTGCCATATTGCTGGCTCCGCCCATGTTCAGACGGTCGGACGCACTATCACGGAAGTGGCCAGTACGTTTTCACAGCACCACTACTGATGTTATGTTCAGAGAGGCAGTAAGCAGTGGCATTTGAAGTGTCTCACAATTTACCACGCGCGCTGAGTTAATTGAGCAAACCTATGAATATGCTCCTCAATTGTATCGTGGCGTTCTTTCATAACATTTTCGATGACAAATTAACAGAGGAAATAAATTGACCCCCGAGCAAACCCGTCTTACTCTAAGACTTGCCAGAAAAAACATTGCGCCAGGTCTTTCTGGTTGTGCGTTATGTTGCATGTGTTTCCCGCCTACATCGCAATTTTGTAGCAAAAGGTTCAGTTTTTCTCCAGTTTAAAAAATATTTTGACTCACGGTGTCGCAAGAATGCCTGTTAGTAATGTTAGTGTAGCAGCACTTTGGGACGGATATGCCTACAGCACACGGTGGGCCAGATGCATTTCGTAGCGTGCCAAAAGTCCGAAAAACGAGGTGCTTTGTTTTGACCGATAATGGCCTTAATGTACTCCATATGACCCATGGGTAAGGCCATTAAACGGATTTGTCTCCAAATTTACTGATAACCGAGATACGGAGGTCGAAAGATGCATCTATCCGCAAGGCTCACCCGAGTTGAGGAACAGGTTCTCGGTCATGTGCTTCATGTTTGTTTACTTTATGAGTTTCAATGCAAAGCTACGGCAAATCTGGCTAAAGAAATGAATTCTACAGAGCCTGGTGAGTATTTTTCACTACTAACTTTTGATTTTTGAGCGATTATTATACATTCTACGGCAAATTTTTATATTGTTGTCAAAAAACCTGGAAAAACGTAAAAAGTGTCAACTTTGTTAGACCCGGAAAAAAAAAATGTCAAAAAATGTCAACCCGATCTCTTCATTTCCCAGTTGTACATAAGCTGAAAAACGAGGAAAAAAATTCCCAATTGGGACTTGTAGGGACAAACCTTTTTTTTTTTAGTTTTAAGATCGCTGTTTTTACCGAAATATTGAAATTTTGATGATCCTGTTTAGATATTTCGGTAAAAACAGTGATCTTAAAACTAAAAAAAAAGAGGTTTGTCCCTACAAGTCCCAATTGGGAATTTTTTTCTTCGTTTTTCAGCTTATGTACAACTGGGAAATGAAGAGATCGGGTTGACATTTTTTGACATTTTTTTTTCCGGGTCTAACAAAGTTGACACTTTTTACGTTTTTCCAGGTTTTTTGACAACAATATAAAAATTTGCCATAGAATGTATAATAATCGCTCAAAAATCAAAAGTTAGTAGTGAAAAATACTCACCAGGCTCTGTAGAATTCATTTCTTTAGCCAGATTTGCCGTAGCTTTGCATTGAAACTCATAAAGTAAACAAACATGAAGCACATGACCGAGAACCTGTTTCTCAACTCGGGTGAGCCTTGCGGAAAGATGCATCTTTCGACCTCCGTATCTCGGTTATCAGTAAATTTGGAGACAAATCCGTTTAATGAACTTACCCATGGGTCATATGGAGTACATTAAGGCAATTATCGCGGTCAAAACAAAGCACCTCGTTTTTCGGACTTTTGGCACGCTACGAAATGCATCTGGCCCACCGTGCAGCAGCTTCTCAAAGCATGCATTCGGTAGAGCCTGAACTATTTTTTTTTTTTTTTTTCAGTGTACCCGAAAAGTTCCGAATTTTATAATAAAATTCGCTTTTGGATTCTTAGAAAAGGGTTCTCTATGTGATATTTTATTGATCCACATTGCTCCACTTTAAAACGAAGAAAGTTTAAATGATTTGCCACGGAACATTTACAAGCGAAGCGGAAAGGCGTCGGAAGAGGCGGTTGATTTTCAATTCGTGTCCTAACCTGTTGTTCAGTACCTCCACCCACTCACTCTCTCACTCTCTCTCTCTCTCTCACTCACCCACTCTCTCTTTCAATCTCTCACTCACTTTCATTTTTTTCCTCCCCCAACTAAGGCTCAGCTTGTAAAGAATTTAATAAACATCACTTTCGAGCTGACGCTGACAGCGATTGCGAGTCATGCAGCAAAATATTAAAAGGCAGAAGAAAAAAAAACAAAAAACGAGAAATAATTTATTCTACTCTCGTGACTTTCGAGAAAAATTATGTATGAAGTAATCACAAATGATAATTAGTTTGAAAGCACTCGTGATTCATGCTCAGGGCTCACGAGCTTGCAGGGCATTGATAAGATAATTGAAACTAACAATATAAGTAGGTGCAGACTGAATAGGTTAAGAGAAAAAGTTTTCAATTTATTGGTGAGAAGATATGCTCAAATCACCATACACGTGATTGTAATCATTATCAAGCCCGTTACATCTTACGACCGGGCCCCGATACTATTGAAGCTCTCAGAAGGTACACACCTCGTAGGTTCCATCTGTCGCCACCACCTCATGACCTCCTTTTTTGGAGCTGTGGGGATGCCTTATTGCGTTAAACATTTGCTGAGCAAAGGTATAAATTTGTGATTAATCAATCGAAATATCTTGAGAAGAGAAAAAGAATATCGAAAAGTCGCTGACTTTTTGGAGGTGTCGCAAAGCAACCCTTTAAAAAAAGGTATAACTACAAAAATACGCGATACGCACATAAAAATATCGTAAAAAAGAGAAAAGCATTATGGGGGGCAAACTGGAGGCAAGTCCGATTCTTTAATTAAAAGTTAAAACTGGTTCAAATTTAAGATAGCCCTTATTTTCACCTGGTGTTTGTGATATTATAATACCCAAAATTTGAGCCGGCAGAAACTTTTGCATGAAAAGTCAGTCCGCAAAAATAAGTATGCCTGGTTGTCTAAGACAACCGGTATATCCGTTAGGTAAAGCAATTTGTATTTATCTCTAAAACTTTTTAGAACATTCCGCCCTGCACGGCTATATGGATAGAGCATTTTGTCGAATGAAACAAAAAAGCAAACAATCTCAATTGATAATTATTGGGAAGGGAACCTAGAATTCTCACTCTCCAATTGTTCGTCGAGTTTGCATGCCATGGACTGGGATTACCGTTCCTGTATGCACATATATGGTGCTCGAACTTCATACTTCTAAGCACAGTGGAAAAAATCATCAAATCAGACCGCTTGACATATCATATCCGGAGTAAAGTGTTGTGATATGTATGTATGTATGATAATGATTTCCATTTGTGATATGTGAAATAAATATAATTATTTTAAATTTTAATGCGCCTCAACCGCACTGACCTTTCGCCTGAAAAGTGTGAGGAGTATGAAAAGTGGCCGAACCGAAACCTTGAATGCGAAACTTACTATCTCGTGCAAATCTCACGACGATCTTTGATTCGTCGATAGTACATATTTTTTCCTATATATGTTTAAAAGTACATGGTAGTTCATGGATAAGTGACTGGTAAGCTAACTTTCGTAAAATAGATAAAATACATTTATCCCATTGAAAAACATGTGTTAGGTAGCCGTGGCGTTGACGGTTCCACTTTCTTAAAGAAAAACTACTTAGGTTAGGATTGAAAAAGTTGAGACTTCTCAATGTTCTAATTTTTTTCCAATTTTCTGTAACACAGTTTTACGCAAGAATATCACCTTGTTATTACACTATGACAACATTTTTTAACAGGTTCATCACTACTGTATGGTATCTAAACGACGCCGCCGGCTTTTTCTATTGGTACACATTAATTGTTTGCATGATATTTGGCAACAATGTTTCGAAGATTTCCTGAAATCTGTGTTTATTTGTTTCTTCCCCTCTAGGAGCGGACGGAGACAGCAGTTATTGCATTGTTATTCCACCTTTCACATATCCCCATGCGAGAAGCATTTTTTTCTTTATACTTTTGTAAGTTGATTGCATCAGAGAAAAATGAAGGGGGAAGCGAGAATGTCGGGCCTATACCTGCTGAATCGACATTTTATGAGTGTTCTCTCCGCGCATTCGTATCAAATATTTATTACGATGAGAGCAGCATACGTGAAAAGGATGGGGGTGAGTAAGGTCCGCTTTGGAGGAAAAAAAAACCGTAGGGAAAAATTGGGTCACCTTCAAGAGGGCAATTTGAAATCATTGGCTCAGATGAGCGTAATTATGTGTCAAGAAAAAAAGCAAAAAAAAAAATAAAAAATAAAAAATAGTAAACCCATTTATGTATTGTATTCATGGGGGAGAGAAGATAAAGTAGACGTAAGGATATAACTGAAAAAAAGTGGAACTTATATCCGAGCCCCACTCTCGCTTGTTTTACGCTCATTTTCAATCTTTACTAATCTCGCCCCCTTTCTGCCCTCTCTCTGCCCCCTCTCTACCCCATCTCAACCCCCACATCTCCTTCACTTCTTCTACTACTCTCCCTCTACCAGCCCCATCTAAATTTACGAGATAGCTCCGATATCTAAAAGTGAACGTGACTTCTTTAGTAAAAGTAATATCTGATCGATGAGGTCTGTATGTGTGTGTGTGTGTGTGTGTGTGTGTGTGTGTGTACGCGTTTAAAGAAGGTTGTGAGGAGTTTTACGGGTTCTGTACTATCATCGTGAGGAGGTTGCGTAGCTGTGAGGAGCTTCTCACTATTACCGAGGAGTGTAACAGGTTCTAAACATACAATGTGACGCGTGTAATCTTTTTGACATCATGAGGAGTGTGAGGGATGTACATTCACACAAACACCCTGTAAGGTTAGGTAAGGTTAGGTTAGGTTAGGTTAGGTTTGGTTGATTATTACGCTTTAACGACATAGATGTCCGCCCCCAATGAATACAAAACAAGGGTCCCTACTCTCTAGACACAAAAATGGGGTTTCTTTTTATAATTGGACCTGTAATCGCGTAGACAGCGTCAATGCAGACTTAAATCGACCTGCCGAGTTCGAATTTGGCCTTATAGTTTTGATTGAAGTGTTCTAGATTTTCCACAATTTAAAACTTTATCACGAACATTTTTGAAAAGTAGAATATGCGTAAAATCGGGACGAGTTAAGTAGAAAATGATATAATTTTTGAAATCAGCGTCCCAAATACGAATAATTAGCACAAAGTTATCGTATTTAACAAGGAAATTCATTGAAATACATTGAAATTTAGTTAAAAAAAACACTGATGTTTGGTGCTTTCGCGGACAGTTATGTCGTTAAAGAGGCCTGCTTGGTTTGGTTAGGTTAGGTTAGGTTAGGTTATTTTTACAAAATAAGTTTTTTTTTCATTGTGCGGAGTGTGTTTCACCTATTCACAACATACTATAAAAGAGTGTATGTGTGTGTGTGTGAGTGTGTGAATGTGTGCTGTGTAAGATGTGAATTTACACAGATTTTGTAAGTTCACAGGACTATGGGCGGTAGGGTGTTCCGTTTTGCAACAAGTATCTCGGATTTTCGCTCCCCGGGATTTTTCCCGTTCCTTTGGTCCTAAATAGCACCCCTGTAAAATTTGAGCCCCCTCCGATGTCGGAAACCCTTGCCGACTCGGCTCCGAAGTTGCCAGATTTTCGTAAAAATTGACGTTTTTTTCATAAAATTACCTGACGTGTAAAAAGCTCTGCTTCTCATCAATTTCACATTTTTAGCCTCTAAATAGTCATTTAGGGTCAAGTGAGTTACCACAAATCCATCAAAACATTGATCTGGGGCCTCCAGCCCCCCTTTAGATATCCTTGAAAAACTCCAAAATCACGTAATTTTTGACATTTTTGCTCATTGGTCATTCGTGTGGCTCCTCTTTTGAAATTCTGCAATTTGAGGACTCTAAAACCCGGCAAAGGGTGCCGTCTAGTGAGTAATGAACGTAGGTTATTTGTTTATTTGAACAAATCGATTTTAAACCGTGCCGCCAGGGCCGTAAAGTTGCGCCGCGCGGAGCGTCGATTCGCACTAATCCCGTTTTGCGGCGATTTCGCGCCTTTCCGTTCTGCATGATACAATTTTTTTAGACATCTGAAAACTTGCTTACTGCATCAATTTTTGTTGTAATTTAACGTGGTGGTCGTGGTTTTTTTCTCAGATTTTTTAAAATCCGATATTCTCCCCCTCAAAGTTGGCGAAAAACACGATTCTTGAAAAGCGAAGTTTGTTTGAATCGTGTTTTCCGGCGATTTGACGCGTTCTGTTCGGCATGACAAAATCACTCCAGGCAGATAAAATCTCAGTCTCTGCATCTATTTCGTCTGTTCTTTACAGTAGTGATTTATTTTCTTTCTCGATTTTTTTTAAAATGCAATATTTTCTCCCTCTAAGTGGGCGAAAATGCCAATTTTTACGATAAACGTATAAAAATCTCTCTGAATACCGAACCTTTCGCAAATGGTGGCTTGTGCAATAAGACAACAGTTTTTCCACGTTATTTTATTTTTTAAAGCTCATTTTGATTGAACATCTTCTATAGTAAATTGTTCCACTTATTGGTTTAAAAATTGACATGGTTCATTGTTGTCAAATTGCACGAGATGTCATGCACTCCCAATTTTTTTAATGCAATTTAGAAGAAATGATATTTTTATTTTTTTCCCCTCCCCATAAAGTAAAATATTCTGTAGATAGAATATTGACAAGATGAGAGTCCGCACAAAAGAATGATACTCCATAAAAGACACTACAGTGGTTTGCTCAATAATTCCTTCTTGGCATCTTGATATACTTTTTCCGATAATATGACACAACTATCAAAATGAACTGTTACTAAGCTCTTCATTTTTCGGCAACAGTCCTTTATATTCTTCAATAAACTTGACACCTCTCTTCGCTACATCATCAACGAATTTCAATCTCCTTACAAGTTTTATAATATTCAGATACTGTTCATTTTCGTATCACCTTGAAGGGCCAGATCACGTGAATCGACCTACAAAAACAATTTGTATACTTTTAAAAATGAAATCGGAAATGTCTTCTCCTCGGATGCACTCAATGTCATTAAGTTTTAGATGTTTCTCGCTTTTGAAATGGCATTTTCTAGGCTTGAGCTTCAAAACAAATAAAATCAAGAGGAAACACTGTTGTCTTATTGCACAAGCCACCATTTGCGAAAGGTTCGATATTCAGAGAGATTTTTATACGTTTATCGTAAAAATTGGCATTTTCGCCCACTTAGAGGGAGAAAATATTGCATTTTAAAAAAAATCGAGAAAGAAAATAAATCACTACTGTAAAGAACAGACGAAATAGATGCAGAGACTGAGATTTTATCTGCCTGGAGTGATTTTGTCATGCCGAACAGAACGCGTCAAATCGCCGGAAAACACGATTCAAACAAACTTCGCTTTTCAAGAATCGTGTTTTTCGCCAACTTTGAGGGGGAGAATACCGGATTTTAAAAAATCTGAGAAAAAAACCACGACCACCACGTTAAATTACAACAAAAATTGATGCAGTAAGCAAGTTTTCAGATGTCTAAAAATATTGTATCATGCAGAACGGAAAGGCGCGAAATCGCCGCAAAACGGGATTAGTGCGAATCGACGCTCCGCGCGGCGCAACTTTACGGCCCTGGCGGCACGGTTTAAAATCGATTTGTTCAAATAAACAAATAACCTACGTTCATTACTCACTAGACGGCACCCTTTGCCGGGTTTTAGAGTCCTCAAATTGCAGAATTTCAAAAGAGGAGCCACACGAATGACCAATGAGCAAAAATGTCAAAAATTACGTGATTTTGGAGTTTTTCAAGGATATCTAAAGGGGGGCTGGAGGCCCCAGATCAATGTTTTGATGGATTTGTGGTAACTCACTTGACCCTAAATGACTATTTAGAGGCTAAAAATGTGAAATTGATGAGAAGCAGAGCTTTTTACACGTCAGGTAATTTTATGAAAAAAACGTCAATTTTTACGAAAATCTGGCAACTTCGGAGCCGAGTCGGCAAGGGTTTCCGACATCGGAGGGGGCTCAAATTTTACAGGGGTGCTATTTAGGACCAAAGGAACGGGAAAAATCCCGGGGAGCGAAAATCCGAGATACTTGTTGCAAAACGGAACACCCTAATGGGCGGGATAAGGGACTAGAGATCAGAGGGATAGAAAACGGAGCACCCTTAGGAAGAAAAACCTACATAAAACATGAGGCGGGCTTTTCCGAAGAACCCCTAATTAAATCAGAATGCTGATTTCTATAAACGAGCAAATCTCATGTTTCCATTTTCCAGTGAGCTATAAGTACAGCTCCAAGGGAGCATGAGCTATAGGTATACCTACAGAGGGGCTACGAGGTGTTATAAGTCATGTCCTAAAGTGAGGCAGCATGGACGACTTGGTTCTTGATTGTTTGCCTCTTATTTTTTAACTAAATCAAAATGTGTAACAAACTCAGTGGAAATTATCTGTTGAAACGAAAATGCAAGTGTTTCAGAGCTTTTTTGGAAAGCTTTAAAAAATATCTGATCGATGAGGTCTGTATGTGTGTGTGTGTGTGTGTGTGTGGGGTGTGTGTGTACGCTTTTTAAAGAAGGTTGTGAGGAGTTTTACGGGTTCTGTACTATCATCGTGAGGGGGTTTGCGTAGCTGTGAGGAGCTTCTCACTATTACCGAGGAGTGTAACAGGTTCTAAACTACAATGTGACGCGTGTAATCTTTTTGACATCATGAGGAGGGAGGGATGTACATTCACACAAACACCCTGTAAGGTTAGGTAAGGTTGGGTTAGGTTAGGTTAGGTTTGGTTGATTATTACGCTTTAACGACATAGATGTCCCCCCCCAATGAATACAAAAAAGGGTCCCTACTCTCTAGACCAAAAATGGGGTTCTTTTATAATTGGACCTGTAATCGCGTAGACAGCGTCAATGCAGACTTAAATCGACCTGCCGAGTTCAAATTTTGGCCTTATAGTTTTGATTGAAGTGTTCTAGATTTTCCACTTTTAAAAACTTTATCACGAACATTTTTGAAAAGTAGAATATGCGTAAAACGGGACGAGTTAAGTAGAAAATGATATAATTTTTGAAATCAGCGTCCCAAATACGAATAATTAGCACAAAGTTATCGTTTTTAAACAAGGAAATTCATTGAAATACATTGAAATTTAGTTAAAAAAAACACTGATGTTTGGTGCTTTCGCGGACAGTTATGTCGTTAAAGAGGCCTGCTTGGTTTGGTTAGGTTAGGTTAGGTTAGGTTTTTTTACAAAATAATTTTTTTTTTCATTGTGCGGAGTGTGTTTCACCTATTCACAACATACTATAAAGAGTGTATGTGTGTGTGGGGAGTGTGTGAATGTGTTGTGTAAGATGTGAATTTACACAGATTTTGTAAGTTCACAGGACTATGGGCGGTAGGGTGTTCCTTTTTGCAACAAGTATCCGGATTTTCGCTCCCCGGGATTTTTCCCGTTCCTTTGGTCCTAAATAGCACCCTGTAAAATTTGAGCCCCCTCCGATGTCGGAAACCCTTGCCGACTCGGCTCCGAAGTTGCCAGATTTTCGTAAAAATTGACGTTTTTTTCAAAAAATTTACCTGACGTGAAAAAAGCTCTGCTTCTCATAAATTTCACATTTTTAGCCTCTAAATAGTCATTTAGGGTCAAGTGAGTTACCACAAATCCATCAAAACATTGATCTGGGGCCTCCAGCCCCCCTTTAGATATCCTTGAAAAACCCCAAAAATCACGTAATTTTTGACATTTTTGCTCATTGGTCATTCGTGTGGCTCCTCTTTTGAAATTCTGCAATTTGAGGACTCTAAAACCCGGCAAAGGGTGCCGTCTAGTGAGAAATGAACGTAGGTTTTTTGTTTATTTGAACAAATCGTTTTTAAAACCGTGCCGCCAGGGCCGTAAAGTTGCGCCGCGCGGAGCGTCGATTCGCACTAATCCCGTTTTGCGGCGATTTCGCGCCTTTCCTTCTGCATGATACAATATTTTAGACATCTAAAAACTTGCTTACTGCATCAATTTTTTTTGTAATTTAACGTGGTGGTCGTGGTTTTTTTCTCAGATTTTTTAAAATCCGATATTCTCCCCCTCAAAGTTGGCAAAAAACACGATTCTTGAAAAGCGAAGTTTGTTTGAATCGTGTTTTCCGGCGATTTGACGCGTTCTGTTGGGCATGAAAAAATCACTCCGGGCAGATAAAATCTCAGTCTCTGCATCTATTTCGTCTGTTCTTTACAGTAGTGATTTATTTTCTTTCTCGTTTTTTTTTAAAATGCAATATTTTCTCCCTCTAAGTGGGCGAAAATCCCAAATTTTTTACGATAAACGTATAAAAATCTCTCTGAATACCGAACCTTTCGCAAATGGTGGCTTGTGCAATAAGACAACAGTTTTTCCACGTTATTTTTTTTTTTTAAAGCTCATTTTGATTGAACATCTTCTATAGTAAATTGTTCCACTTATTGGTTTAAAAATTGACATGGTTCATTGTTGTCAAATTGCACGAGATGTCATGCACCCCCAAATTTTTTTAATGCAATTTAGAAGAAATGATATTTTTTTTTTTTCCCCTCCCCATAAAGTAAAATATTCTGTAGATAAAATATTGACAAGATGAGAGTCCGCACAAAAGAATGATACTCCAAAAAAACACTACAGTGGTTTGCTAAATAATTTTTTGCATTTGAAAACTTTTTCCGATAATTGACACAACTATCAAAATGAACTGTTACTAAGCTCTTCATTTTTCGGCAACAGTCCTTTATTTCTTCAATAAACTTGACACCTCTCTTCGCTACATCATCAACGAATTTCAATCTCCTTACAAGTTTTAAAATATTCAGATACTGTTCATTTTCGTATCACCTTAAAGGGGCCAGATCACGTGAATCGACCTACAAAAACAATTTGTATACTTTTAAAAATGAAATCGGAAATGTCTTCTCCTCGGATGCACTCAATGTCATTAAGTTTTAGATGTTTCTCGCTTTTAAAATGGCATTTTCTAGGCTTGAGCTTCAAAACAAATAAAATCAAGAGGAAACACTGTTGTCTTATTGCACAAGCCACCATTTGCGAAAGGTTCGATATTCAGAGAGATTTTATACGTTTATCGAAAAAATTGGCATTTTCGCCCACTTAGGGGGAGAAAATATTGCATTTTAAAAAAAATGAGAAAAAAAATAAATCACTACAAAAGAACGAAAAAGATGCAGAGACTGAGATTTTATCTGCCGGGATGATTTTGTCATGCCGAACAGAACGCGTCAAATCGCCGGAAAACACGATTCAAACAAACTTCGCTTTTCAAGAATCGTGTTTTTCGCCAACTTTAGGGGGAGAATACCGGTTTTTAAAAAAATCTGAAAAAAAAAACCACGACCACCACGTTAAATTACAACAAAAATTGATGCAGTAAGAAATTTTCAGATGTCTAAAAATATTGTATCATGCAGAACGGAAAGGCGCGAAATCGCCGCAAAACGGGATTAGTGCGAATCGACGCTCCGCGCGGCGAAACTTTACGGCCCTGGCGGCACGGTTTAAAATCGATTTGTTCAAATAAACAAATAACCTACGTTCATTACTCACTAGACGGCACCCTTTGCCGGGTTTTAGGTCCTCAAATTGCAGAATTTCAAAAAAGGAGCCACACGAATGACCAATGAGCAAAAATGTAAAAAATTACGTGATTTGGAGTTTTTCAAGGTATCTAAAGGGGGGGGGAGGCCCCAGATCAATGTTTTGATGGATTTGTGGTAACTCACTTGACCCTAAATGACTATTTAGAGGCTAAAAATGTGAAATTGATGAGAAGCAGAGCTTTTTACACGTCAGGAAATTTTTATGAAAAAAACGTAAATTTTTTACAAAAATCTGGCAACTTCGGAGCCGAGTCGGCAAGGGTTTCCGACATCGGAGGGGGCTCAAATTTTACGGGGGTGCTATTTAGGACCAAAGGAAGGGGAAAAATCCCGGGGAGCAAAAATCCGAGATACTTGTTGAAAAACGGAACACCCTAAGGGGCGGGATAAGGGACTAGAGATCAGAGGGATAGAAAACGGAGCACCCTTAGGAAGAAAAACCTACATAAAACATGAGGGGGCTTTTCCGAAGAACCCTAATTAAATCAGAATGCTGATTTCTATAAACGAGCAAATCTCATGTTTCCATTTTCCAGTGAGCTATAAGTACAGCTCCAAGGGAGCATGAGCTATAGGTATACCTACAGAGGGGCTACGAGGTTTTATAAGTCATGTCCTAAAGTGAGGCAGCATGGACGACTTGGTTCTTGATTGTTTGCCTCTTTTTTTTAACTAAATAAAAATGGTAACAAACTCAGGGGAAAATTATCTGTTGAAACGAAAATGCAAGTGTTTCAGAGCTTTTTTGGAAAGCTTTAAAGATTATTACTGATGGAGCTTTTTGGAACGGTTTAAAGACTCTATATTATAAGTAGAGAATAATATGTACATAGGTGCACAAACTATCCTACCCCTGCTGGAAGAAAGAAGTTAAAACGCCGTTCATTGAGCAAATACATCTGATCTACAGGCTAGAATTCTGCAAGTTTAAATCATTTTAAAACTTTTAAAAGCTCTTAGGACACTGACTGCACGTAAGATTGAGTCGATTAAGCTAGTCGAGCCGAGATAATAATGAGGTGCCTAACGGAGATTTGAGAGGAGTCGAATTGATTGAAACATCCGCTATCTTGACTTTTCCGTCGTAGATCGAGTTTTGACGCCTCTTTATTTGATGCCTTATTGTTATTCCCAGTAAATTTATCAATTAGCTTTCTCGACATCGTGATCAGCGTCCAACACTAATTTCATATTTTTTAAAAATTACATCTCCCGATCAGTGGCGGCTCGTGACTGGAAAATTAGGTGTAGTTGTGGGGGTCCAACAAAATTTCGAAAATTTGACCTGCCTCAGATTTAATTTTAAGCTAGTTTTAACTATTCGTGACACGAAAGTTCTCCTGCGACGATATAGTAATATAAACCCCCCCCCCCCTTAAAAACTTAAAAAAAGGAAAAAAATTAAAAACGTAAGTAAATTTCCGAGCAAAACCTGCAATAAAAACATCTTTTTTTAAGCCTTAAAGACCAACATTTATTTAAATATCAAAATAAAAATTAAAAAACATAAAACGTTAAGAAACTTTTTTTTTACAAGAGTTTTAATAAGTTCAATAAGTTCTCCGAAATCCCAATCATTTTTAATCAAGAGCGACCATTATCTTTAAAAATTTTGAGAAGAAAAATGCCTCCCGGCGGGCCCGGGTAAGACGAAGTAGATTCCATGCTTATTTAAAATCATTTTTTCACAAATTTAAATATAGGTTATAATTTTCGTTGAATTTTTATCTAAATTTTTTCTTTTTTATTTTATCAGCTGCTCAAAATCCAAATATAATTGTGAAAAAGATTATATTACCAACAGAGAAAGTGTAATCTTTACAATGCAAGTGAGAAATAAAAGCTAGGTTATATAAGTTTTTCACAAATTTCAATAAATAGGTTATGTTATGTTTTTCTTTGAATTATTCAATTTTTTTTTTTTTATCAGCTGTTCAACATTTAAATAAAAATGACCATGAGAAAAAGATTATAGTACAAAGATTGAAAAATGTGTAATCTTTGTAACGGTAATGGGGAAATAAATCTGAATAAGAGCAGCTGAAAAAACAAGAAAATAAAAAAATAACGTACCTAAGCAACAGTGTACGTGTAAAACAAAGAAAGATCAATTATACCAATACGCCCCTTGTCTTTCATTTTTAAAATCCCATAAAAACTAAATAGCTCGAAAAACACGTAAAACAAAAGGGAAAATTCAAGGAAAAGAGCATATGAACTAAAACCACCCACCACCACAAAACAAAAATTTACAAATCAAAACAAGCATTTCTTCATATAAAAACACTGCCAAAAAACCCGAAAAACACATCATTTTAACTCGCTTACAACGAAAAACACAAAAAAATGACTCGAGTAAAAAACTTGCGTAACAAAACGGCCAACAAAAATTTTTCCCAAAAAAAACGCTCAGTACAAACACTCCAAAAAACAAACCTCAAAAACACTTTTTTACGACTAAAACACGGCCCATAGCGCGAAAACTAACAATCGGATTTACACCATCTTCGAACTCATCCAAGAAATAAACCCAAAAAATAGTTGAGAAAAATTTCAAGCACAAAAACCCAAAAAATTACGAACAGGATCGTGGGACATACAAACGGTAAAACTGGCTGAAACATACATAAAAAGATATATATATATATATATATATATATATATATATACAATTTTCAACGAGTGGTATTTTCTCACTCAGGGGACCATGAAACGTGCTCATTTGATAAAATTTCCCGAAAAATCCAACATCGCACCCTCCGCAATAAGTAGATTCAGGGAATCTACTTAAAAGAAGAAAAAAATTGAAAAAGTAGGTGTAGTGCCACTACACTAACTACACCTGACGAGCCGCCACTGCTCCCGATATGCAATCAATTGTTCGATACGGTTTGTGATGTGAGTCAAACCAACCCAAATATCTTTAATTTTTGCCAACACTTTAAACTTTCTTGGTCTTGGTCTTTTTAATGGTCATTTTACACTGTCTGCCAGGAGTGCCAGGCATAAACAACGAGACGCATATTAAGGATACAAAAAATATGAGGGAAATTCCGCGTGCTAAGATTACTTAAGACAAATACTTGGTTACGAATATTGCAGATTCATTTCACTAATTTTTTTGATCTCTTTTTTACTTTTGGTAACATCATTCTTTTCTTGCTTTTTTTTTCTGAACAAAATCTTGCCTGATGGGCGATGGCCTGTGCCATATCTGGTTATCAATGAGTAATTTTTGGGGAACTCCTGTCAGTGCAGACAAACGGATGTTTTGCTTTGAGTACCCTCGGATCTCGCCAAACCCTTTTCCCCTTATAGAATCAGAGAAAAGTTTAATAAATTTAGTCCTGTCAGACCGTATTGAGCTCAACAAAAGTTGAGTTAAAAGCCAAGAAAAATAAAATGACCTAGAAAAGAAATAAAAGCGTGAACAACTCACGTCTGGTTTTGCATACTGCCGAGACAGAAATTTGCAGCAAAGGAAGATTTTTATTTGTAAAGGTCATTAATTTGCTCGGGGCTGGGGGAAAAGGGGCGTACCTCCTTGTATAATAAAGTTGTTTTCAACAAGTTCTATCAATGAAAACACCCTCCGTGATTTCCTCCATTTTTATTTTCTATCGGAACTTTTAAATTTGCCATTTACATTTCCGGTGAGAGAAAAAGGGGGTCCAACGCTTTATCGATTTAGGCAAAGTGATGCTGCTGGATGAGGAGTCGTCGTGGCAGTGTTGCCAGTTTGTCCTTCCCATTTGTTCGCAAAAGGCTGATTTTTTTTGCATAAAACACGGTGGAACAAAACGGAACGGGTTACTTTGGTTGAGCGGGGGTTTATCTGGCTTTCCCTTTTATTAAAAAAAAAAAAAAAAAAAAAAAAAAAAACAAGGGTTTTCTAAAAAATTATCTCCTAATCCGTCTTCTTTTCCCTTTTTGCACTGCAATTTATTTATTTTCGGTGCCATCTTTAAAGGAGAGACTCTTCAGATTCGTTCCCCGAAATGAAACTTGTACGCTACAAACAAGTCAACAAGTCAATGAACTCAAGATTCGAGGGGTTTTAAGGTTTTATCTCAGTAGAACGCGAGAAACCCACAATCGTCGGCCGGCCGACAGACTGCGGCTATAATATTCCGTTTTGATTCGATAAAACAGACGAACCGCGATGGCTAACCGTATAAAACAACCAACAACAACAACAACAACAACAGCAACAGCAACAGCAACAGCAACAGCAACAGCAACAAAAACAACAAAAACTAGGGAGTTTTTTATTGTGGTTCGTTGTGTTCCAAAAAAGAAAAAAAAAAAAAGTAGCATAAGGATTTGTTATGATATTAAGAGTCTATAGAAAGTCGTACAATAATGAAAACACTGTCATGGCTACACTGCATGGATATATAGGTACGTCTGTAGAAAAAGAGTTTGGATTTGCATAAAGGTTGCTCGTGATGTGATGGGCGATGGGCGGGGGCAATGCGATGGGGGGCTTATTTTTTTAAAATTTTTCGTCACTCACGATTCGAGCAGAATTAAAAAGGGCACGATTTCTCGACGTGGTAACGATCCCATGAGAGGGAATTACGCTCTTCAATAAAATTTCTTTCGCCGGGAGGATTCGATGCAGAGGCGGAGCGAGCTAGGAGTTTGTCTCTCCCCTCCCTCTCCCACTCACTCCCCCCTCTCTCTCCCCCCCCCCCCTCTCCTCGTCGCTCACTTGAAGGCATTAGTTAGAAAAGGACTGATTGTAAGATGAGGACTATAATCATGAAAAGGGCCCTTTCATCCATCCTTATCTGACGTAGTGACGCAAATACTACACGCTCGGAGATAAAAAGAGAGAAGACGAATTCCTAGTTGCAACGACAGAAGCGACAGGCGAGGTTGTCCCCAAAAAAAGGACTGAGCCCGAACCCAACGCTGCACGTCTGTGGATTGTAGAGTGCAATGGAGATCATTACCAATTGCCAAATGGGGCCGTTGCAAATGGGCTTTCAAAAAAAATTGAAATGAAATGTTTCAGTACAGCGATATACTTATCGTATCGATTGACGTCCAAGCACCTCTGGTTCAAAAAAAAAACAACTTTGATTTAATGTAATTTCCCCAAAACGTTTTTTTTTTTATTTTTATTTTTTTAACAGAAATGTTGGTCACTAAATCAAGGAATTAATGAACCTTTCGCGATTAGGAATTCTACGTCCTCGAAATTACTTAGTTATGTCTGGTTACATGAATGAAGCTGCTGAAATCACAGATTAAATCATGCATTTGGAGGTTAAATTATTGTTGTGGAATGGGCGGAAATTCGGGCGTTTCCCAACTTCCAAAACATCGTTTAATCTTTATTATCTTGCAAATTTAGTCATGTTGCCAGGCAGTAGCGGATTCAGAATTTTTTCGGGGGGGGGGGGGGGTAGCACGCCTGTGAAATTTTGTAATTTGAAGCGTTGGTGCAAGAAATTTTTGGGCTATTTTCTATAGAAAAAAGGCAACATTTGAGGCTTCGGGAGGGACGTGCCCCGTGCCCCCCGTCCCCCCCTTTGGATCCGCCACTGTTACCACGCATAATTCAGCTTTTTTGAGGATGTATCATTCATAATCGCAGAAAAGGGCACATTCATTTTTTGGGTTTAATAGTCGACATTTCTGTTCGAAAATGAGCTTGTGGAAAAATTACATTGAACCAGAGTTTTGTTTGGAGCCAGAGATAACCTAATGGCACAGAATAATACAATCAAAAGGGGAAAACTCCCATAAGAGCCAATGGAAACAAGATTTGGAATTTACTGGCACAAACTGGCAACTGTGCCTACTCACTTCTCAAGATGGCGGACATGCTTTTCAGGCAAACAACCAATCACAACTCGGCCAGTTGCCGAAGATCTGCCGAAGATACTCACTTTCAAACATGGCGGCCCGAAGTAAAGAATGTTTCAAAATAAATTAGAGTTTCCCTTCTGATTGTATTATTCTGTGCTAAGGGCAACCGATGATACAGTATTCGCTACACTAAAACAGTCTATATTAGGAGGATTCTTTAGTAAATTTGACAACCGTGTCGCAGCAGCGGACAGAATTGGCGGAGCGTTTGAAAATCTGCAGCACTTAAAGTCAACTTCACTCTATCGTTGCTTTAAACTCCGAAAAAAAAATGGAATGGTTTTTTTCATCCGAGTCGAGTCGCTCCATTAGGTCATCCTCCGACTTTGCCTGTGCATTTATTAGTTGACTGTTTTGCATCTTCATGATTCAATTGCTTTAAACGATAAACTTCTCAGCTGTTCCAGCCGCCTCTTTATAGCTTAAGTGGGTAAATGCAAGCGAAAAAAAGGGGAATCAATTGGGAGGAATTGACTTGGAGCTTGCTAGTACATATTGTCTGAGACTTGTACTCATTACATTCAAAAAAAAACAATAAAAAAATTTGATCTTAAGGGGGTGATCTACCATAAAATCATACTTTTTCTGTGAAATCACAATGGGGGTCTAGCTAGCTTTAGCTTTGTTTGACTGAATAGTTTATTTTTGCTTAAAAACTGACAAAAGTTATACGATGAGCACATTAAAACATTACGAACTTCACTCATAGACTCAAAAAATGACTTTAAGGTACAAAAGCCTCTACTTTTATTCTTACACAGTGCCTACTTCAATACCTGCACCAGCATTTTAACTTTCGCAGGATATTTTCCCGAAGCTTGTGCTCAGGCGCAACATACAGGGTGTGGCAGACCACCCTCCACTATCTTTATCTAAAAAATGGTCGAAAAGTTACGGCCGATTGAAATTTAGGGGTATTTGGGTTTTCCCTAAAAGGCCCCCTAAATTTCAATCGGCCGTAACTTTGGATTAAAAAGTCGGTTTGACTCGCGGTTTGAACCATTATTTGTCTCTTTTCAAGACCCTTTTAGCCATGTATCGTTCAATTTGGATCATTTTTCTAAAGGTCCCCCTTGACCCCCCTAACCTTAAAACGGCCGCCATTTTGGAAGGGGGTTGTTTTTACGATTTTTGGGGGGGTATCACTTTTTTTGTCTCTGAAAGACCTTTCAAATGATGTATCAAAGCCATCCCTTCACATTTGAAATTTTTACGTAGGGCCCCCCGAACCCCCAAAAATTTTTGGGGTGGGGGGGCCTTTGTCCCCTTTTTTCACAAAAAATAGGCATGTGGTACATAAAAAGAAAGCTTTTGGGTCTGCCCTTTCAGAAACTTTTTATTTTTTTGAAATCTAATGATTTGGAGGGTCACAGCGGTCAACCAAAGATTCCCCCTAAATTTTTTGAAAACCACCCCTACTCAAAAAAGGGGGGTTTTTTAGAAAAAAAACTTGGGGCTAAAAAAGTTTTTTTTTTTTATGCCGTATCAGATTCCAATGTCAAAACATACCCTTTCTATTTGATTTTTCGAGATTCGGGTCCCCACCCCCCTAAAAAACCCCCCAAAAGGGGTTTTTGGGGGGGCTCGAAATTATTTTCAGGGGTTTCCCTTGGGGGTCGATAAACCCTACGAAATTTTTGCCCCCGAAGCTCAATTTTCGGCCGTTTTTGAGATAAAGATATGGACGGGTGGTCTGCCACACCCTGTAAAACCTTGCTCCGCAAAGCTATATTAATCCGCAAGTAATTTGGCTCTACCGGAGCTGTGGGTGTACTCCTGGAGTTTAGTTTTTTCCCCCCGAGGGTGATGTTTCCAACTATTTCCTTCAAAGCAATTATGCATAACGCTAATTGGCATTTTTAGGTACAGCAACACACCGGCAGATTTTTCAAGTTGCCGCATCCAACCTTCACCCTCAAACCTTACGGCCGAATTCCAGGAATGTGAATGCCATGTGCAGCTTACATAGTTTAAAAATTAGAGGAGAATATACTTAGAATAACTGCATGTGATTCATTACCAAGTGGATGCATTCATATAACAATGTCATCCTGTTTGCAGAAAACAGTATCGAATAATACTCGGAATATCGTTCATGCAACAAATACCGTAGAAAAAATTTTGTTTGAGAAATTGCGAACATGGGGATGCAAAACCGAGAGCAGATTTCGGGAAACGCTTCCTGCATGCTGCCGATTTTAACCCAAAATTTCATGAACTTAATAACCTGCAAGTATTTGTAATCAAAAGACTCTCGAATTCTCTTGAACCAAACCCCATCTGATCCACTTTAATCTAGGTATTTTAAAAAATAATTCTAAGAATCCAAATGCTCTTGTTAGATTCTCTAAAATATGATGCCGATAAGCTCAACTTGGAAGGACGGTAAAATGAATAATTTTCGAGCACGGGTTTTTTTTCCCTTTATCTTCTCGAATAGGGTATTGCAGTTCGGATGAGTGTTATTCCAAAGTGATTTTACAACCCTTCTCCCCCCTTTTCCACGACCTAATAGACTTTCTTGAGATTTTTTGACTTCTTAAATTCGTGGGGTAAGGGAAAGGGTTTTCACCAAGTATTGGAAATGTTTGTCCAATGCAATTAATTTATTTATGACCCAAGTCGTTAGGGCTTATCAGACAATGCTTAATGGAGATGGGTTCCGATGAAATTGTTCAAAAATTTGGGAGGTCAGGGACCAAATAGTGTTACGGCTTGACGGTCCTCCGAAAGACGTTGGATGGTGCGCACGTAAGTATTTTACGTGTAGATAACCCCCCGTAAGTGCTCACCGATCATCTGCGTGCGGGACCGTGAGGACGCAACACTATTTGGTCCCAGTTCTTCATGATTCAACACTCTCCCACTTTCTCTCTTTCCTGGGTTGGTGAAAAAAACAAAAGAAAAGGACCAAAATTGAGTAATTGCGGTTATGACCAAACTCGAGTCGATGGATGTCTTTTTTATTCTTTATCAGTGGCGTCGCGTGAAATTTTGGCAACAATGTATTCTATCCATTTAAACTCATGTGAAATATCGAATTCGGGGGTGCATAGTGCAAAAGGGAAAAATTCGATATTTTTAAATGAGTTTAAATGGAGCAGTTGCATTGTTGCCGAGTGGCACGCGACGCCATTGTTCTTTATACGAGCTACCTTGAAAATTTTTTTTGCACAAAGAATGAACAAGAGTCCCAACAAAACGGTTGGAGAACGTGGGGTTGGGTTAGGTTGGCGATATCAAAAAGTAAGCTTCTGATTGGCTGGCGAAAGCCTGGAGCCTCTGAGATCGCTCTTATATGGAGATTTAACAGGGGGTTTTTTGACTTTGCCTCATTTAACGTCGAATTACAAGAAAAGTATTGCTTTTTACCTTCGAGAAATCAAATTATATTTTTTTGAGGATATAATAAAGATATTGAGGGTCACACATATTACTTCAACACAAATTTAACAGAAAAATATGAATTGAAAGTTATTTACTAGGATTTTTTTCCGCCGTAACGTCTGATTGTGAGCCGCTAAAATTTCGTATTATTTCGAGTATTTGGGTTTAAATCCCCGGGGTTTCTTCATGAAATCGGCGTATTTCCTTCAATCAATAAATATTACATGCATTTCAAACCATCTGCATTACACTAAAAAAAAAAAGAAAAAAAAAAAAAAAAAAAAAAAAAAAACTTTTACATCACACACTCGGCCCAACCTGTGCTAAGAGGGGGAAACACGGAAAAAAATTACCCGTACTTTTACTTTAAAATTCATATCCTCTGTTACTTTTTCGATGAAGTGATATGTAGGACCCATCAATCTCTTTGTAATAGTCTAAAAAATTTAAACGAGGGGCGTTAAACTTATAAGTTTCCCTATTATTTTATCTCTGGCCCTGTTGGTGCTAGAAGCATTTATATATACAGTATTTGTCAAATCCTCAGCTTTCCAAGGGTAATTTTGTTTTTGAAATTGAAGCAATTTTTGCAGGAGAAAAAGCTATATTTCTACACCCGTGTCAAAGTTTCCCCCGCCTACTTGTGAATAGTGAAGTAAAAACTAACTTTGACACTTGGAATGAAGAACACGAAAATTTAAAAAAAAAAATACTTCTTATTTTTAAATTTATTCCATTTTTACGACTTTTCCACAAAATCTCCTTTCAGATTGATTTGTTTTCCGCAGCGTTGAACCAGCTTTTTCAACCTTGGGCGAAAAATTCTGGGTTTAAGGACTTGAAAAAAGTCATCACGGTCTCCTTCGGTGGTCATCTGACTAGAACTTGACGCCTCCAAGATTATTCTTCATATGTGATATGTGATTGTAATGCATCTCATATCATCTTAGATAAGTTTTCATGACAAACATTGAGCGCAGCAACGGGTATGGAGCGATAACGGCTCATATTCTCGCTGATCAACGAATGCTGTTGTTCGAAACAGACGAATATTTTTGGCTGAAAAAAGTAGCGGGGAATTTTTCGACACGGGTGTAGAAATATAGCTTTTTCTCCTACAAAAATTGCTTCAATTTCAAAAAAAAAATTACCGTTGGAAAGCTGAGGATTTGAAAACTTTAACCGTGTAAATAAAATGTTTCTAGCCCCAAAAAGGGGCCAGAGATAAAATAATAGGGAAACTTATAAGTTGAACGCCCCTCGTAATTTGAATTTCCCGAGGGTATAAGGAACAATAATTTTCTTGAAATTTAATTTTAGATGAAGCAAAGTCGAAAATCCCATGTTAAATTTCCATAAGAGCGATATCACAGGACCCAGCCCAGGCTTTCGCCACCCAAACCAGAGGCCGTTCAATCGATAGTGATATTCGATTGAAATTCGACTATGCCACGCTCTCCTACCGTTTTGTTGGGACTCTTGTTTACTCTTTGTTTTTGCCTACTCTTAGCTTGAGTAACTTCGGAACTTGAATAGGGTTTCTTTAGTTCATGCATGAGAACTTTTTCCCCGCGTAATGAAGGGAACAACAAATGAAAAGCTCATAAAAAAGTTATCGCAGGCAAGTTGTCAAAAGGGAAATGCTCGGAACCCTTTTTCCAATAAATTTTCAAAGTTTTCTTTTTATTGTTTTAGAGTGTCGAGCGTGTTACAGCCTCCAACGACCCTTTGAAAATTCTATCCGAGGTATCATACATACGCGCTTCTATTAGAGTCCTGTGAAGAAAAACTGAATAAGAAATGGTAACCATCTGCTCAACGAGCTCTGATCATGGGGGATACAGGATTTGTCTTCATCTCCTTGGGAAAAATAGTTGTACAAAACCATAACCCAATTTATTTCTCATACAATATGCGAACATGTTGATGCAGTTGGTAGCATTTCATAGTATCAAAGAAAAAATTTAAAAAAATTGGCCAAAAATAGGATTAGTGACTAGTACTTTCAATCAGTAGTCATTTCTTGGATATCTTTGGCTTCCATTGACTTTTCAATGTTGGATATTAATTATTTAATGTTCATTATTTTACTCCTTTGATTTGAATGCATTTGACTTATTCTAAACTTTTCCTTATGCTTTAATCTTCAAAACGGCTTAATTTTTTTTTTTTCTTTTTATACCATTCTGATTTTTTGTGATGTAGCTATAATGTCTATCTTTCTTCTCTTTTTTCCACCTCCGAAGATGGCACTAAGTTTCGAAAGGGCCCCAGATATGTTTTTAATCAAAGAAAAAAATACCTCTCCAAATGCGTAGGTAGCATATCTGGCCATTTTATTTCATTTTTCTTTCGTACCGTATTATGGATTACTTTTGGATTTGTATGGAATCGTGTGTATCTGTATGTATATCAGCACGTATATCATACAAATCCTATCCATATTCATCCATATCCATACTATATGAGGAATTGGTTATCATTTTTACCAGGGGTCTCTCTTTCCATTTGAACACTCTGTTAGAAAAGGGCGGGAAAGGGGGTAAAGCAGTGGCGTCGCGTGCAATTTGGCAAAAATGTATTCTATCCATTTAAACTCATGTAAAAATCGAATTCAGGGGGTGCACAGTGCACAAGGAAAATTCGATATATTTAAGAGTTTAAATGGAGGTTGCATTGTTGCCAGATGGCACGCGACGCCACTAGGCTAAAGTCGCGTCATGGGCCCCCTTTTTCTGCTATTCTTTTCTAACACACGCGTTCTAATGGCTGGAAAGAGAGAAAGACAAATTCCTGTATCCACCCATGAGCTGATTTTAATTTTAGACTTTCATGGAAGCGATGAAATAAAAGGGCAATAGACAATGAGAGGAAAGAGAAGGAACAGCAGAACTATGATATGACTATGGTGGAAGCCGGAAATTTGCCATTGTCCCGCGAATTAACTTTTGAATTTATTATCGCTTCCTTTTTCCCTTTTTGGGGGAAATGTTTGCTTTTGAATTTTTTAAAAATTTTTCTCCATGATCCTTCATCCTTAAGCAAACCTGAAAAGTTTGTTTTTACCCAAAATAATTTCAAGTCCTGATACATATAAAATGAAAAAAGGAAAATGTCTTTAGTGAACCTGCTGATTCTTGAAATGAATTTTGGTGGGGTTTAAATTCGGAAAAGCAAATTAATATTGGGGCGTTGCAAAATTTTGCTACACGTAAAAATTTTTTCCAATGTAAAATCCCAAAATCCATTTGGGATTAAAGTCTAAAAGCTTAATAAACTCCAAAAGGGCGTTTAAATTCTCCAAATGGGGGAAAATATAGCAATTTTTCATGCCCAGAACATAAGGATGGAACTTTGAAACTCATAAAAATTTTGGGTTTTTTACGTTTATTTGGGTTTAATCGATATTTGAGGTTTATTTATTTGTTGTGCATACAAAAATTGCTAAAATTTTTCCCCTTTGGATTTCATTAAAGTTTGTGATTTATTTTTCATTTTATGATTTCTGTGCCACTAATACCGGGGATTTTAATAAGATGAAAATCTTTAGTTACAAAAAATTTGAAAGAATTTCTGTGATTGGGGGGTGTGAAAAGAACCAAATAAGGAATAATAAAATAACTAATATAAAGCATGAATAGAACTTTTTTTTTTTCTTTTTTAAAACCTCTCCGTCGCGCGATTAGTGGATTCCAACCCCAACAGTTTCAATTAATTTTTTTTAGAATTTCGGTCCAATTCGAATCGATCAAAATTTAATTAAGAAAAAACCAAAAGTTCATAATTCTTTCATCTTTTTTTTATTTTATTCATTTTGTTTTTTTTTGTAGGAGGGAAGAAAAAAAAGTCTGGTGAATTCCAAAAATTTCCCCGAATAAATCCCAAGCAAAATACCCCGCCCAATTCTTTTTTCCTCCTTTTCCCATTTAAATTTTTTTAAAAAGGGAACGAGGGCTAAGACGTAACCCTTTTTATATTTTCAACGCATCATTCGTTTTATAAAAAGGGAGAAAGAAAAAGAGAAAAAAGAGGGAGGAAAGGAAGAAGGAAGGGGAAAGGAAGAGAAAAAGGGAAAGAGAAAGAGAGAGGGGGGGAAGAAAAAGGAGGGAAAAAAAAGAAAAAAGGAAGGGAAAAAAGAAGGGAAGGGGGAAGGGGAAGAGAGGAAGGAAGAAAAAAAAATTGGGAAAATAGGGAAGGGCAAAAAAATTTAATGGAAGGAAAAAATTTTGGGAAAAATTGAGATTAAAAGAGAAAAAACAAAAAAAAACAAGACAGATGTGGGAAAGGAAAATGGAGAAAAAGGTAAAAGGAAAAACGAAAAAAAAAAACAGGAGGAAAGGGGGGGAAAAAATTTAAAATGGGAAAAAAACCCTTTTCCCCAAAACTTTAAAAATTTTAAAAAAATTTTTAGCATCAAAAAATTATCGGTTTTTTAACTTTTTTAAATTTTTTTTTTTAAAATAAATAAATTTAAAATTTTTTAAAGGGTTTTAATTTGAAAAAATAAAAAAGTTTAAATTTCCTGGGAGGAAAAAGAAAAGTGAACGTTTTGGGGTTTGGAAAAAGAATGGTGGGAAAAAAATTTTAAAAAATCAATTTTTGAAAAGGGGGAAAAATGTTTATTTTTTAAAAATTTCCGGAAAGATTTTCATAAAATTTTAAAATGGGGAAAAAGGGGAAAAAAATGGAAAATCTGAGGGGTTTTTAAAAGGGGGGTAGAGGAACCCCCCCTTTTTTTTTTTTAAGGAGGTAAATTTTTTTGTGGGAAAAAAAAAGAAAATATTTAAAAATTAAAAAGTTTTGGAAATTTTTTTTTCGAAGAAAAAATGGGCCGGGGAAAAAAATAAAATTTTTTTAAGAAAGTTTTGAACCCAAATTTTTTTGGGGGGGGTTTTAAAAAAAGGAAGGATTTAAAAAATAAAAAATAAAAAAATGAAAAGGGGGGTTTTTTTTTTGGGGGGAAGGGAAGGGGGGGAAGGGGAAAAAAAAAGGAAAAAAAACAAAAAAAAGGGGAAAAAGGAATGAAAGGGGGTTTTTTGGGAAAGGGGGGAAAAAAAAAAAACGAAAAAAAAAGGGGGGGGGCCAACCCCCTCGTTCCCCTTTAAGTTGGGTTTAAAAGGGGGCCATGGAATCCGCACCCTTTTCCCCTAAACATTTGGGCTTCCCGGGGGGGGGGAAAAAAACAAGAAGAAAGGGGGAAAAGGGGGGGGGAAGGAGGGAAAGGGGGATAGGGGAAAAAGGGGGGTAGGGGGGAAAAAAAAAAAAAACCATTTAATTTTAAGTGCTTTTTCCTAGGGCCCACCCTATTTTCCTTCCTTTAAATTATTTAATTGAAGGGCAAAAAAAAAGAGGTAGAAATTTTAAAAAAAAATAAATTTTTAAGGAAAATGGAAAATCAGTCAGCTAATTTTTCCCCAACTTTTCAACTTTTGGTTTTTTTATTTTTTCATTTTCCCACCCCAAAAATTTTTTCCCGCTTTTTAATTTTGGGAAAATTAAATGTTTAAAATTAGTTTTTAAAAACGATTTTTCCCCACTTTTTTTTTTCTTTCCTTTTAAGGACTTTTAAAATTCGAAAGGGAAAAAAAGTTTTATTTATTCCCCAAAGTTTTTTTTTCTTTGAAATAAAAAAATTCGGTTTAAAAAATTTTTAAAAAAGGGTTTTCCTCTTTTACTTTCTAAAAGGGGGATTAAAATTTTTTTAAATTTTTTTGCAAACTAAAATTTTTGGAAAAGGGAAAATAACTAATGGGGGGAAAGGGGGGAATTTTTTTGGGTAAAAACCACAAAAAATTTGGGGTAAAACAAAAAATTTTAAAAACAAAAATTTTCGGGGTTCCCCGAAAGGGGTAAAAAAACAGAAAAAGTCTCGGGACTTTAAGAGTTTAAAAGGGTTTGGGGATAAAATGGGTTGGGGATGGACCCGAACCCTTCGGCCGAACCCAAAATTTGAGTGTAATTTCCCCTTATTTAAACCCGAAAATTTTCGGAATTTACCCGCCGGTTTTTCAGGGGTATTATTAAACAATTCCTTTAAAAATTTTTAATTTTTTTTAATTTTAATAACCGCGGTATTTGTGGGGAAAAAAACAAAAAGGGGGTAAAAGGGGGGGAAAACTGCGGGGTTTTGGGGGCCGGGTTTGGATCCCTTGGGTATCGGGGAAACTTTTCAATTTAAAAAAGACCCAAAAGGGATTAAAGGACTTGGTTTAGGGGATTCAAGGGGCCCCTTTAATTCTTGTATAGGCAATTTTAAAAAAGGAAAGTTAATATTCTTTAAAAATTTTAAATGGTGTTCCCCCTTTAAAATGGTTTGAGGGTTAAATTTTTTTCCCCTTTTAAAATTAAAAGCAAAATAAAGTTGAAGCCCCCAAATTTTTTTGCAGTTTGAATAGGCGGGAAAATTTTATGACAAAAAAAACCAAAATTTTCCAAAATTGGCTTTTAAATTGGGTAAACCCAAATTTTAAACCAAAGTTTTTGGGTAAAAGCCCCCTAAAGGAATGAAAATTTTTTTAAATGATTTTAACAGAATTTTTTGAATACCCGAATTTTTTAATTTTTTAAAAAAATTTTAAACAGTTTTAATAACAGGTCCTTTTTAAAAAGGGGGAAGAAAAATTAAAGAAATAAAGACGGGGGTAGAAATGGCCCCAAAACCCCCATTTAAAACTTTAGAAATAAATTAAAAAATTTTTTGGGAAAAACCCCATTTCAGGAATTTACTGAAAGAAATAATACTTTTTTGGGAAAATTTTTCCCCAAATTTTTGGGGAAAAGGGCCCCCAAAAAAGGGGAAAAAAATTTAAAAACTGCCGGGATAGGGGACTAAGGAAAAAAAACCCAGGGGAACCCTAATTCGGCCAAATTTTAAAGGTATAAAAAAATTTGGGACAAACCCATGGAATTTTTTTTAAAAACCCCCCAAAACTTTAATAAAACTTTTTTTAAAACTTAAAGGGGGAAAACTTCACCGATTTTTGGGGGTAAATAAAAAAATGGGCCCGCTGGCGGGAATGTATACCGATTCCCATAAACTTTTTTTTTAAAAATAAAAAAAAACCGTATTTAAACTCCGAAACTTTGTAAATTTCCCGGGGGTTTTTTTTGGCCAAAAATTTTTATAAAATTTTTAAATGCTTTCCGCCCTTTTTGTGGGCCAAAAAAAAAAAGCGGCAATTAAGGCCTGTTTTTTTTAAACCTTTGAAAATTTAAAAAAAAGTTTGGGCCCCTTTAAAAATTTTTAATTATAAGGGCAAAAAATTTTTAAATTTCACCCCCCTATTTTTAAGGAAAAAAAAAAAATTCGGGTGGGGAAAGGTTATAAGGGAAAGGGGGTTTTTCGTACCGCCCCCATATGCACTGGGTTTGACTTTGGGGGCCCTTTTCCCCTTTTTTTCCCCAATCGGTTCCCAAAGCTCTTTTTAGTTTGGAACCCCACTTAAATTTCGTCCGTTCGGGGCCCCTGGGTTTAAAAGTTCGGCTTTGTTTAAATTTGTTTGGTTTAACCGAATTTTTGTAGTGTTTTTTATGTGGAAAAGGAAAAAAAGCGGTTAATTTTTTGGTGTTTTTTTGGGGGTTTTTAAAGAAATGGTTTTAAAATTTTTTTTTTTGAATTCATTTTAATGTTTTAAAGGAATAAAAAAAACCGGGTTAAATGGGAACAGAATTCCCGGGTATTTTTTGGGACAAGTTTTGGGGAATTTTCCCGAAATTTGGTAAAACCCAAATTGTCTAAAATAGTTTTTAATTCGCAAATTTCGGGTTCCCGAATGGGGGGGGTTTGACGCCCCAAATTGGGTAAAACCCCGAAAGGGTTTTTAATAAAGGGGGAAAATTTGCTTTAAAAATTTTTGGGTTTCCCAAGTTTTGGGAATAAGTTTTTTCCCCAAAAAAATTTTAAAAAACCCCCCCTTTTAACCCCCCCAAATTTTAAAATTTTTGGGTTTTTTTGGAAATTAAAAACAGAAGAGGCCCAAATAAAATTGGTTCCCATCTTAACGGGGTTGTTTTGGCCCGAAAATTCAGAAAGAGGTCCTTTTAAAGATTTTCAGGGAACTTTCTTTCAACGACCTTTTAGTTCAGAATAAAAATTTAAAAAAAATCAAAATCAGATAGAAAAAAATTTAAAATATTTTTTTTTTTTTTGGGATAGACCTATTAACGAGTTCCTGAAAGGTGGGTCAGGCTTTTACCACAGGGGCCAGGGAAATCAAGATCCGCTGCTTTTCGGGGGCCCCCCCCCTAAAAAACCAATTTTATTTCAGGATTATTGAATATCATGAAAAAAAAAAGAAAAAATCTTTTTAAGGTTTTTTCCCTTGTTTCAGCTTTTTTTTCAAATTTTTAAACCGTTCATAAAAGTGCGTTAAGGAAAAAAGCCGAAAAGCACCAACCCATTTCTGTTTTCGGGCGGCGCACGTAAAAGTATTCCACCTTTTTCAGCATTAATTCTAATTCGGTCGTATTCCCCAAAAAAAACAAAAATTTTTAAAATTTCTGTAGCTAAAACATTTTCAAAATTTTTAAGGAAAAAAAAGTCTTATTTTGACCCCAAAAATACCCGGTAAAAGGATGACATATTTTAGAAAATTATAATTCTTTCGGGTTAAAAAAAACATACTTTGCCGTCTAAATTTTCCCAAACCTGTTAAAAAAAATTCCCTTTTTTTGAAAATACTGTAGTCATAAGTGTTTAATTCAACAAAAAAAACATTTGATCTTATTTTAATGTTTTCGGGGGTTCAAAGGGGAAAACTCCCTATTATCAACCTGTTTACTTTATGTTTTCCATTTAAATTTTGATTCCGTACACAACGGTCCGAGATCGTCAAATGGTGGCCAAAAATCAGAAAGTAAATTTTCATCAATCTATCATTTATAATTTTTCAAGGCCAATTTTAATCACAGGAAACACTCTTTAAATAGTAATTTAACCCTAAAAATGTCAATGGAAGGTTTTAAGTTAAGCTTAAAAGGTCGAAAAATGATTTTTGATAACTTTTTTTCACTGATTTTTGGCCACTTTTTTTCGATCTCAGACCATAGTGCGTAGCAGCAAAATGTCTCGGGTCAACCACGCATATACAGAGATAACATCACAATCTGAAGACCACTGCAAGTTAATTACCCGAAATTAAACAGTGTTTTTGACCACGAGGGAAATTAACACAATTAGGAAAGACAAGCAAAGCTACAAGTTCAGAAGGGCCCCGGGTTTTTTATGTTCGGAAAACTTTGTTTTTGTTCGAGAGTGAACTTTCATTTCCAGCGAAAATATAGACTTGCTATAGTGGTGTAGCCGGGGCGTTGGTTCGAAATTGTTGGGTGGAGGGGTGTATCAAGTGAATACCCACCGTGGAATATGCGGCCAAAAGAATTACATAAGGGGGGAAAAAAAAAGAATAAACAATGAATCAGGGTCCGCAAGAAGTTTTGACAAACGAGTGCATTAATAATGGTGACCCACCCGACCGACCATTAATAAATCTAGCTTGGCTGGACAGAGGATACATGCAGAAACGAACCAACTACGGAAGAACTCGATTGGAGTTGGGTTCTTTCTGTATTAAGTCATTCAATTTATATATATTCTTGAAAAAAATGTTGCATGTTATGACGATGGGGTCAAACTTCTGACTCACGTACTACCTCGCCGTTCAACTTAAGCCTCTCGTGGGAAAAAAGAAGGAGAAGGAAACACAACCTCCCTTCTCTCGACGAGGAGCAGAGTAGAGCTCTGGTCCCAGTCATACAGATCAGAGGTCCTGCAGGCTGATTCTCCCTGCCGAAGTCGTACGACACGACACGAGATAGACGAGATAGACGACTCTATCTCGTGTCGTGCGATTCTCCCTGTCCGAGTCATACGACACGACACGAGATAGACGAGATAGAAGTCATTCGTTTTGTCGTTCTCGTCTCGTGCGATTCTGCCGCTATCTCGTACGAGATACGGATGAGACGACACGACATAAAGTCGTGACTTCCCAAATGCCTGAGATAGCACGAGATAGCTCATTTTTTGAGTTTTTTTTTTTTTTTTTTTTTTTTTTTTTTTTTTTTTTTTTTTTTTAAATTTTTAGATGCAACGTTTACGCACATCTTCAATTTCTTTGGATTCTTGAGATTAAAACTTTAGGACTTTTTTGACCCATTTAGAGGAGTACTTAGGCTTGTTTTCAATACTATTTTTGGGATATTTAGAAGACTTTTTGGTCCCATTTTAAGGACTTTCTAGCACTATTTCGAGGGGTTTTTTGGGATCTTTTGATTCACTTTCCCCCCTATTTAAGGACTATAGAGGCTTATTTTTAGGAGTATTTATGCTTGTTTTCAGTACTATTTGGGCATATTTTAAAGACTTTTTGGCCCTCTTTTAAGAACTTTTTTGCACTATTTTACGGGCTTTTTTTGGGATCATTTGATACACTTTTCCCCCGATTTTAACGACTATAGAGACTTATTTTGAGGAGTATTTATGCTTCTTTTTAGACCTATTTTTGGGATATTTTAAAGACTTTTTGGCCCTCTTTTACGAGCTTTTTTTGGGAACATTTGATACACTATTCCCCGATTTTAAGGACTTTAATGGCTTATTTTGAGCAGTAATTAGGCACATTCATAGTACTGTTTTGGGGATATTTTAAGGACTTTTGGGCCATATTTATGAAACTCTTTGGGCTTGTTTGGAGTATTTTTTTTAGGCATCAATTGTGGACGTTTCGGTTTTACTATTAGGACTTCGAGGAGTATATACAGAGATGTTTTCAGTACTACACAGAAATGTTTCTCAGAATTTTTGGCCCCATTTTGAGGACTATTTTGAACAATTTTGAGGAGTATTTTGGAATCATTTCCCCCTTTTTAAGTATGCCAATGCCCGCAGAGTTCTCTAAATTGAGCGACAAGCTAAGATGAGCAAAGATGCTTAAAAAAATTTTATATTTGTACAAGAAAGTCCTGAGAATTGGGCCAATATGTCCTAAAAAGGAGGCCAAATAGTCCTGAAAATATGCTTAAAGAGCTTTCAAAAAATCAATTTCATTCAAAGTTCATTCACCTTTGGAACTTCAAACAAATTTCTTATTCTTGACAAAAGTTCCATTGCAGAATGTAGAAATGGACATTGGACAGCTACAAAAGTTCAGATTTTTATTTTGATCTATTCCATATTCCCTACAGTGTTTCAATCATACCATCATAGAAATTTGCAGTCATTGAGGCTTCATTTGAGCTTTCAAAAAGCAACCCTGATACATTTCCAAAGATTGTGACATAACCTTTTCATTGTTTGATACTACTAAATAAAAATAGATAAATTGTTAAAGGAATTTTTTCCTCATAAGATCTCTTGGTGCTTATGTAATGGGTATTCTTATGGATTTGGATAAGAATGATTCAATCCTTGCAATTTTGTCATGGTGAAGTTGTGTTACAGATGGAGCAAGCTAAAAAGGTGGTTACTCTTTAAAGAATAAGATAACCTAAACAATACTTCCAATTTTTAAAATGGATCAGAATAAAACTTTTGACTTGTCAAGCATGTGACCGCATGTGACCTCGCACTGTACGCTCAATGATTTAAACTGAATGGGATTAGCTACTGTAGAGCTACTTAAAATTAAAAAAAAAAAAAAAAAAAAAAAAAAAAAAAAAAAAAAAAAAAAACATATTTACTTTCCTATATTTTTGTGACAGTTGTGGGGATGAATTATTTTTACCAAGATTAATTCTTTGCCTCAACCTCAGAAATTATATGCTACTGTTTGCTAACACAGAGCTAAGCGACATTTTGCGTTATTCAATTAACAGTGAGCTCATTCACAGTGCAGCTGCCAACGTACAATCAGTGTCGAGTACTAAAGAACGTGCCTCCTTAAAGGCTACAGACAGCAATTTATTTGAGGAAGTCAGTAGGTCTTCCTGCTTAATCTATTTGTAAAAGTTCTCCTTTTGAAAGCTCAATATGTGTGCACATTGTTAGTAAATCGTTCCTTTTATTTTACCGCATAGATCTAAGGAAACACTGGAGAAAGCTTTAACTTGTCTTGAAAATCCTCCATTAACTGTTCTGATTATGTGAGTAAAAATTTGGGACAGAGGGGCAACAAACATCAGAAACTAAAAGAAAATAAAAAGTAACCCCAAAATCTGTACCCACCTAAAGTACCACCTACCTATGGTTAAAGTTTGTCTACGTTGACTGGGTTTTTGAGTTCCATCGATGAAAGTACTTTGAACTGACTTCAGCAAATTATAATTTTTAATTTAAAATGACCATTTGCAGAAAATCTGTTATCAAAGTCGAGCTCCAGTCAGTTTGGAAATGAAGAAGCAAACAAAGAGATGACTCAATAATGGGTCTGAAATTTGCGCGCACAGAACGGAAGACTTTAATTTCATTGATAAATTAAGAGTGCCTAAGAAAGAGCAAGTTTTTAGTTTAAATGAGAGAGAGGCTGTATAGAACCCTTGCAAAAAAATAAGAAATAAAGGAAACAGCACAAGGCTTGAAACTGCAGTCATCACTATGTAAAAGGTGCAAGAAAACACATAAAACCAACATAGAAGACTGTAGTATTGGGTGGATGATCCGTAGAACTCTGAACAGGCTGAAATAATTCACTGACACGCTCTGTTATGAAAAGAGGTATATAGAAACGAGATTGCTCTCTTCTTTATAAGGAATAATCAATGACCATGAGAGGGAAAAAAAACGAAGATCATAATTCTTAAAGCACTGAGTGAGAAGTTCAAGCTGAGACAAAGGGGCCACTAGGGAGCAAACCTGGATATTGATGAAGGAAAATAACAAAGTACCCCATTATTTGTTGAAACCATAAATAAAAAAGGAGTAAATTCAGACTTGAGTAAACATAGATCGATTTACACTCGTTAATATCCACTTAAATGATACGCGCAACTCGTTTGCAAATCCAATGTTTTTATCTGCAAGCCGACAATGTAACTCCGGGAAGCCCTACACTTAATTCTTGGTCACTTAGAAAGTAAGAAAATTTTATCCACGAGTTTTTTCTGCAAATGCCGCAACCCTTCAACAACTTTATCGGCACTTTAATCCGCAATTTTTCATTAAAAACGCGTCAAAAGTATGAGCACAATCACCACCTCAACACACACCTAAAGAAAACAAAAACAAAAAATATTCTTCTTCCTACGCTCCCAAAAATCCGGCGCGGCGTTTCGTTTTCTTCGCTTACCGTCCGAGCCCGAGCGCTGTGATTGGCTAATTATAATTAGATGATTATTTAAACACCACGGCAACGTCGCACTGACTTAAACTATCTCGTCTCATTTCGAAGTCATCTCGTCTCATTTCGAAGTCGTGTCGTTTCGACTATCTCGTCTCGTCTCGTACGACTCGAGTCGTACGACTTTGCAGAATCGCATGACTCGTACGACAAAGAGACGACATGACACGACTCGGAGTCATCTCGTCTCGTCTCGTGAAACAGGGAGAATCAGCCTGCAGGTCCTGACGTTATAGATTTGTCGGATATTGAGGTATATAATTGGTAGAATTTGGTTTTGTTTTTTGACAAATTTAGGGGCGTTTCATCCATGCAGCCTACAAACTCGTATCAGAAAAATAAGTATTGTATAAAATTCCCCTGTTCATTTTAAGATTTATCCATTGATTAGTATTTGCCCACATATAAATGGACTAAAAGAAATTGGACACAATTATTTTGGGCGTAGGCATTGGACATACTGCCCAATATAACGTATCGGTATTAATCCCTTGTCTTTAGGGTCATTCACATAAGATTGCATAGATCTCCTCCCTACTCGATGCATTGACTCAATCTTAAGGGCAACTGCGGTCGATTGCGGCTCGGATGGTCTCGAGTGGAATTTCCACTCCCATAATTGCATCAAAGTGCCTTTAAATTAACAATTTGATGATTGCATTGGTCGTGTTTTGGGATCTGCATACTGAGCAGAGTAGGCTGATATGGTCTTATCATAATATAATTTGTCTATCTGATTCTTGGGGGTAGTATCGGATAATGTAGCGCGAAACTACGGCTACACTAATCTACTGAGCATCCGTTATTTGGCATGTCCAGGTTAATCTCGTTTTTCCTCTCATGTGAGCAACTGATTAATGCAATAAAAATTTAATAAACATGATTTGTAGCTCTTGATATGAGCTTTCAGAATATATAAGTAGTTATATTTACTTTTTTTTTCAATCGTTTAGACGCCAGCTTGATTTTAGCGAGGGGCAGAACGTTTGACCAGACCGCGTATAAAGTTTGTGCGTATAGAGTTTGAGACTTATCGATGCTGACAGGGTGATTTTCATGCAATTTTACACCGAAATAGATTCTTTCTCAAGCTGTACGTAGCAAAAGTTTACGACGGACTCGTTGTCCCCCGTTTGAAATTTCAGTTTACATTTTTCTCATTTTCGTTAATAATCGATTATAGATTTTCTCTTATTAAAATCTGTGCAAAAGTATCGTTATGTTTGAGGTTCAATTATGAACCTCCTAAGGATTGATTATTTTCCATAGATTTGTACGTAGGAGTTATCGATTCTTTCACAATTCACGAGAGTCATCGTCGCCGAAGTGGGGCCTATACCGCCTACTCAATTTGAGGTGCGGCTTTAGAAATGACTTTGATTACGATCCACGGTGCCTTTGGGATGTATCTATAAATTAGACGCGAAATTCCATTCCAATGGTCTCTCGTGTCGGGACGCGCGTGGTCGTGGTCTCTAGATTAGATTTTCTCCCGAACGACCGTCGGCGATGGAAGCGACAACTTCCTTGTGAGACGCGACTACGGTGCGACACACATTTGATCGAAACACAGAATTTCCCGAAAATCAATTTACGGACAGAAAACAAGACTTTGAACATTATACAGTATATAGCAGGGTGGTTCAAAAAATAAAGTAGTTTGATGGGGTTGTTGCACTTTTTTGCAACGTACGATTTTATGGTCGTAACAGATGTAAAAATTTCCAAAAATATTGATGATAGCACTAAAAACTTACGAGATCTACTCTCAAGTGCAACCAATAAAATGTTTTCAAAAGCGCGACCGTAATGGCGGTATTTTATTTGGCATCTAATAAATAACATATCCCCATTTATAATACTTTCAATCCATCGAGAAGACGCCAAAAGAGGCCGTACACGATCAAACGGGTTTGATTAAACCGTCGGATAGCCAACTTGACTCTTCCAAAGTTCAGACCAAAACTCAGTCTAAACTTCACCAAAACATTTAAAAAATGGGCTTCATCACTGACTAAAATTGTTGGAAAGATGGTTTGACGAGCAGAACATCAACTGAAAATGCAACGGTTGGTTCACATGCCATCTATGGTGGATGGTGGATTGCAGCTCATCAATTGATCAAACCTACTAGATCGTGTACGAAGCGCTTGAGGAACTTTGTACTTTTTTTTCGTAACGGTGTCACCAGGAGTCACAGTATCATCATTAATCGGCTGTTAAACACTCCTCTGACGGCTAGTTACTCTGTGAATCTTCCTTCACAGCATAGAAAAAGTGACGACATTAAGATGGGAATCTCCCATTATTAGTGTCCAACGCCGCTGTTACGGTCACTACATTTGAAAGCATTTTATGAGATTTCATTTAGATTTCGTCAGTTTTGAGGGCTATATACCATCGTTTTTGTTTTTGTTTTTTTTTTAAGTTATTTACAACTATATTTATCAACTACATCGTCTGGATCAAAAGTGGGCAACAACATCATTATTTATTTTGCAGCTTTGTTGATCTGCGATCAAAGAAAAGTCAGAGTTCTGGCTAACAGCTAATGAGAAGAAAATAGAAGAGTTTTTCTAAGCTTATGGTTAGTCTATTTCGTTCACTTCTTAAATCTCACAAAGTTCTCCGATTTCAAAGGAATTTTACATTATGCAGTATTAATCAACATTTTCTCTCACAATATTGAAAATGGGCTGAAAAAGCTGGAGTGAAAATCTGAGCAAACTAAAAAATTAGGGTCCTTTTACTCTCATCTGCGCCGTAAAAATAGGGTGTGCCGTAGGGAGTAAAGAGTGGAAAATACTATCGAGGTGATTGTATACAACTCCTCGGTGGAGTAACATCATTTTTTACTCCGTTGAAAAGCAAATTATGACTATCAAACTCCTCTTTTCCGCACTATTTTCTGCTCCGCAAATAAATATCTTACCCCGAAAACCAAATATCGGGAAAAATCGTGGCTTTTATGCAACCGGATTTGGAGTGAACATTTCTAACAGTGTACTATTTATATTTATTGCGAAGGGAAACCAGCGTAGTAAAATGATTCAGACTTCATTTTTTTTTTGCGGCAAGAAACCGTCATCACCACCAAAATGTTTCTGAGGCAAGGAACAATGACTTCATGTCCGGAGAAACCCATACTCCGAAAACTATATACCGGGAAAAATCATGACTTTTATGCAACTGGATTCGGAGAGAGCATTTTTAAGAGTGTGCTATTTCTTGTAAAGAGAAAAAAGCTTGGTAAAATGAGTAAGACTGAATTGTGTTTTCGCAAGAAAACGTCGTCACCACCAAGTGTTTCTAAGGCAAGGAACAATGACTTTTCATGTCCGGAGAAATCCACACTCCGATCCACTGAGCGAATCTTCTGCGGCGACAGATTTCATCTGATGCGCTCCGCATCCTGTCACGGACGGATCGATCGGAATCGCGTGAAGTTATTTAGGAGCGGCGTTGTCGCTTTTGCGGGAATCACAAGATCAGTACTGAACTGTCTCGAGTCGTAAATTGTCCAAATTTCCCGCAGGCTGTCATTTCGAAACTGACAGCTGGCGAATTTTATCCTTTGAAAGCATATAGCAATTCTATTTTCGTGCCTTCAAACCTCATTATTCGGTGAACGTGATGATCAGCTAGGTTCAGCATCTATTTTGCGTGACTCATGTTAACGAACGACTCAATTGATCAGCAGGCTGATTACGCGCTTTTGAACTAGACGAGACGAGAAAGTACGGGAATCGGTTTATTTCATTGGTTTAAAGGGCGTCACCTGACAAATTTGGAGTCGTTTATTGTAGGTGAATGACTCCTTCGTATAAGCACGACTCGTTGAACAGTCATACCTGTCTATCGACGCCGTTTAAACCAATGGGATTTATCGATTCCCGCTTCCTCGCCTCGCCTCGTGAAAAAGAGCGGACTCCGATAACTAAATCAAAGTTCTGCGGAACGAATCGTTTTAAGACCATTCGACCAAAAACCAAAAGTTGATCAAATAATCGTAAAACGAACGACTCATCCTAGTACTACGTTGGTTGCTACTCACCAAGTAATTATAATGGATTCAATCTATGTGATTTTAAAGAAAATGGGGTTCAGGCTAACTTTTGCTGCCTGCGATTGAATAGTTAATTCTTC